>CAKALU010062158.1:0-10301 GCA_916700995.1 Hozukius guyotensis
CAAAAATAACACATGTATACTGCATTCAAAGAACTGCATGTTTTCCCCAAAACTGCATGTGATTATTATAAAGTGGGCATGTCTGTAAAGGGGAGACTCGTGGGTACCCATAGAACACATTTTCATTCACATATCTTGAGGTCAGAGGTCAAGGGACACCTTGACAAATGGACATGCCAGTTTTTCCTCACCAAAATTTAGCCCAACTTTAGAGTGTTAGCCTCCTTCCTGACAAGCTTATGACATGATATGGTACTAATGGAGTCCTTAGGTTTTCTAGTTTCATACGATGCCACTATCTTCTAACCATAAACCCGAGCCTGGTACGGCCTCCAAAGACAGTAAAGTCGGTTGGGTCTTTTAAAGGGACTATTTTTTAACTTTCAGAAATGCTTGTTAACAGCGACACCTGTGTCCGTTAAGTCAACGAAAGTCAGCATCCTGTTGCTCGAGCTTGTGCTCGCTCTAAATAGACATGAACGAGCATCGCTCAAAACAGTGAGGCGACACACGTCAGCTAAAACCACAATATCACTATATATTTCACCTGCTTGGCAGTAATGTTAGCTGACCAGACGAAGGTCTCTCCATGAATCAATGCTGATCCTAGTGTTGGCTTTTCCTGCCTCAGCGTCGGTGCCGGGGCTCTGAAGCAGGAAAAGCGGGTCGGTGACGGAGCTCCGCAACGAGACACGTTATCGTCTCCGACCGGGTGCTGGTGTCTCCCGACTGCGCCCGGCACCAGGTCGGAGGCGATAACGTGTGTCGTTGCGGAGCTCCATCACTTCACAAGACATGGGGAAACCTCTGTTTGTCTGGAGGAGCTGCAGCATTTATTTCTGCACAAACGTCCACTGTACATTCACTAGATATTCTCAGAGCTACGAACTCTTCTGCAGTGTGTAGTGAGCGCGCGTTCACGTCTAAAGGTGGAGCGAGAACGCGCGCTGTCTGAGTGAAGGCAAGCAGGCAGAGGAGCAGAGACACGGCCACACGCGAGCACGCATGGGATCCCGACCCAGTACATTTATACACTTAAAAAGTAACAAACAGTCCCTTTAAGTGATATATTTATATATTTATATATTTTACTCTTTTCTTTACTTTGTTAGATGATGCATCTTGTTTTTTGCGCTATCCCCTTTGCTGCTGTACACTGCAAATTTCCCCACTGCGGGACTAATAAAGGAATATCTTATCTTAACTTATCTTAATATAAATATATATAACGATTGACTAGATATAGCCTAGATTGTACTTTAAAGATGTTTTTTTACATTTATCCTTTGATATTGCAATATATTGTAATTAATTGTTTTTTATTTGTTTGTTTGTTTTATTGACACAACAAACATTAATTACTTCTTTATTGTTTTCTTCCATTTACATGCACGTTCTTTTTAAATATCTATATATTGTAATTTGCTTAATGAATTGCATATATGTATATATATACATGTTTTTGTTTGTATTTTGTTCTTTTTTTATTTGTATTTATTATTGAATCTTGTTTTTTGCACTATCCCCTTTGCTGCTGTACACTGCAAATGTCCCCACTGCAGGACTAATAAAGGAATATCTTATCTTATCTTATCTTAACTGAAGATCCTTTTTCCATGCAGATAGATTTAGAGGTAAAAGGGGAGGTTTTACTTTGAAAGTTACAACCGGAAGTGTGATTTTGTCCTGTAGAGAGAGCAGCAGTGTGGTGTCACTGTCGGGAAAACACGGGGGAAACAAACACTCCCGTTAATAACAGCTGGGCTGGATAACTGTCGGTGAGAAAGGCGGTTAAAACGACCCCGGTCCGGTGAGATGGAGTCCGGTAGAGTCCGGTAGAGTCCGGTAGAGTCCTGCTGCGGGTCTGAAGGTGAGCCGCCGCTTTGGCCCCGTTTCTCTGCTTTATTCATTCATTTCTCTCCTCCTTTAACAGGTGAATTATATCTGTATCACAACACATTTATCCGGTTTACGGTAACGAGATAATAATGTTAACCGTTAGCTTTAAAACTAACTTTAAATTAGAAACACATATTAGTATATTAATGTTATATTATTATTATTAGTGTGGGCCTGTGTGTAAATAGAGGCTGTAACGTGTCCCATCATCATCCCGCTGCTGCTGTCAGGAGGCTGTTCTGTCAGTGAGGTGATGCTGATGGAGACACCGACATCATGGTACTCCTCCCTCTGCTACACAGGCTGTTACTATACTGAGACATCCCCCCCTACTACCACCACCTCCTCACAGTCCTGACACACTCAGGACAGGGAGAGGCCACCTTCTACCTTCTACCAGCCTGTTTTATTATGGTAGACAGACTAGAGTTGAGTCAACCTAAATTCACCCTGAGCAGTAAAAGGTAAACCCCTGTACATTGTAATACTAATACTACCTACACGTTTTCCATCCATGTGGTGATCCAACTCCACTTTTGAGGCTGTAGTTTGTGGTGTTTTTGTATTGGATTGCATTATTGTGTAGGGTGCAGGAAATTAAATTAGCACCTGCCACCTGCCTCATACAGGGTAAATGTTGGCTGTGGCAGGTAAAACTTTCAGGTCACCTGCCACCATGGCAGATTAAAATATTATTTTTCAAAAGCAATTCCTAAATTAAAAATATTCAGTGATTAAGGTTACATGATCCATATTTCTACTCTCTGTTACCACTGACTCAGTGTTTACTAGGGGTGGACGAAAATATCAAACATATGGAGTATTGCCATATTGTGTTTTGTGATACTGTATTAATTCTCAAAAAAACCTTTATTGATTCTAATTATAGTTTACAAGCAAAGATTAACTCAGTCAATACTTTATTTTATTTGCAAAGAGAAATGCAGATCCTACTATTCTGATTGCATAAAAAAGTTAAAGAATATTTTTTTTTACTCAGATTTTAAGCATATGGCGGTATCATGATACGTATCGTATCGCCAGATTATTGCTAATACACAGCCCTAGTGTTTACAAGTCTAAAGCGTTCTACATAGATTTCAGAAGTGGCAGACATAAAA
Source organism: Hozukius guyotensis (assembly GCA_916700995.1). Classification (NCBI taxonomy): domain Eukaryota; kingdom Metazoa; phylum Chordata; class Actinopteri; order Perciformes; family Sebastidae; genus Hozukius; species Hozukius guyotensis. The sequence goes on from CAKALU010062158.1 coordinate 3,021, forward strand.
ATTGTGTGGCTAATAGAAATGTTCAGTGACCTGCCACAGTGACACGTGAGGAAAAGACTTAATTTCAGACCCTGGTAGGGTGTTTTTTTATTACTTTTCTCTACATAACCCCTGTGACCGAAGAGCTGGTATTGAGTGATGTAATGGCAAAGTAAAAGGTGTCTCTCTCTCTCTGATGTGTTGATTATAAACAAAGGTGATTACACACATCTGTTCTAGGAAAATTATTAAATTGAGAGGGTAAATACAGGTAAATAAAGGATTTTTAAAACATTAAAGCATGTAAACATGTTCTAGTAGAAACACAAAATACAAGTATGAACCTGAAAATGAGCACGATATGTCCCCTTTAAATTATTCTACACCAGGGGTTCTCAAACTTTTTGGGAGCCAGGGACCCCTTGAAGGGGAGAATTTGTTGCCGAAGACCCCCTCATAATCGTAACACCGATTAAGCATAATGCGTACTACTATTTGTACTCTTAGATGCCATTGGAACTATTTGTATTTTAAAACTTTTCAACCTAAATACTTCAGACCCGTTTGATAGTAGGGCTGGGACGATACACCTATCTCCAGATTCGATACTATCACGATACCTTGGGTGCCGATTTTCAAGTATTGCGATTCGATATTATGATTTATTGCTATTTTTTGTAAACTTTTTTAACACTAGATCAGGGGTCAGCAACCTGCGACTCCGGAGCCACATGCGGCTCTTTAGCTCCTCTCCAGTGGCTTGGAGAGTTGTTGCTTATCTGTTGACTAATATGCTGGTATCAATATATCTAACATGAGATAATAGCTGTTATATCTGGCTATTGAATTCATCCATCAGGCTCTAGTAAGTTGTGTAGAATAATTTAAGGCAAAAAGTTTAAACACAAGGCAAAATGTAACACTTTTATTAAGTATTACCTTTGTTTCATTATTAAAATCAACAAAGTTTTCACTCAAAAGCAGCTTGCAGGAGTTTTGTTTAATAGCTTATATTTATTAAAAGTATGCCACCTGTTCAGATAGGTGTATTTACATTTTATTACTTTATGGCATGAAGCTCAGTGTAGCACTTTTCCTGAAAGAGAAATATGTTTTGTATGCTTTCCACACTCCCATAAAGTTTCCTCATAACTTACCACAGCACTTCGCAGAGTCCACAAGAACCCTGTTTTTCAGGCTTCTTTGTGGTCTCCTTTCAGCTGCCCCCGGGCACGTCGGCATACAGCAGCGCAGATGTAAAGGGGGTTTTCAGCATCGGCTCGTCTATTCAAATGTCAGCGTGACAACTTAATTAATGTCGCCCGGAGGTGAGAAGCCCGGACTAGCAGCTTCTAAACTTCCACGGTGTAGGTTTCAAGTTTCTTATTAAAAGTTCAGTTTTTGGCATGCGGTCTGTTAAAAGACTGTTAAACTAAAATGTGAAGCATTCTGCAGGTCACAGTGACGCTTGACGAGAGCGTCCAAAGGATGTGAATCATTTGATAGAACAGTGAAAAGGTCACGAGCACACTGAGGTGTTGACAGCATAAAAGATGAAGACCGTACGAGCATTATCAAACTGACCTGAGTGGCCCTGTAATCACACACACAGACCAAAATAACCACTGGATAGCAGCATGTTATTGCTGCTGGTGTGATGAGGCTACTGGAAACAGCTGTGTGTGTCATGCTTATGATCCCAGTCTGTCATTATGTTCAGGTCTGTCAGAGTGTGTGTCTTGCAGGAATGCAGGGTCGGAGTACGTAGACACGCCGTTAGTCCATTCTGGCTTGTTTACATGTGGATTAGTGTCATGCTGCTGTTTGAAGCAGTTATCATGCAAATAGCCCCATGGCAGCTAATATTCAGCAGTCTAATATTGTGGCTTGCGGATAGAGGAACGGTGGCTTGGCAAGCAAATACTTCCTCCTCCTGTTTTAATTAATAATTAATGTCTTATGAAATGTGCCTTATATATAAACTTGACTAGATTATTATCTTTTACTTTTTTTCAGTCTGGAATCATATAAAATCAGTGCTGTCTACCTTATGAATCGCTTAGTTGACAGACTTGAATTTTGATTTAGATGAATTGTTTCAGACATTTATCAAGTAAAAAATGACAAACGTTTGCCGGCTCCAGATTCTTAAATGTGACAATTTCAAATTGTGTTTGGTTTATTTCATTTTAAATTGAATATGTTTCTATTTTGGACATAACGTCCCCTTGGGCTGTCAGACTTTGTGATGGCCGATTTTCACAATTAAATAACATTTTTTAGACTAAACTAGAGCTGCAACTAAGGAGTATTTTCATTGTTGATTATTTTATCAAATAATCGATTAGTTGTTTGGTCTATAAAATGTCAGAAAATAGTGAAATATGTCGATCAGTGTTTCCCAAAGCCCAAGATGACATCCTCAAATTTCCACAACTCAAAGATATTCAGTTTACTGTCATAAAGGAGTAAAGAAACCACAAAATATTCACATTTAAGAAGCTGGAATCAGAATTTCTACTATTTTTTCTTTTTAAAAATTACTTAAACAGATTAATCGATTATCAAAATAATTAATTGTAATCATTTTTAATAGTAGTTTTACAGCTCTATTTGATTTAGATGAATTGTTTCAGTCATTTATCAAGTAAAAATGCCAAATATTTGCTGCTTCCAGCTTCTTAAATGTGATAATTTTTCTCATTTTGTTTGGTTTATATCACTTTAAATTGATGCTGGGTTTTATCGTCGTTTTAATTTATTTTTTATCGTTTTAAGTTTATTTTATCCTTTTGGTATTTTTGTTTTTATGATCCCTCTGTTGTTGGTATTTTATTCTATTTCCGTTTCTGATTTTTATCTGCTGTTTTTGTTGTGATTGTTTTTTTTTCTTTGTAACTTTGTTAAGAAAAGTGCTATATAAATAAAGATTATTATAATTATTATTATTATTATTATCATTATTATTATTGTTATTATATCTTTCTGTTTTGGACATGTCACCTTGGGCTCTCAGACTTTGTGTCGGGCATTTTTCACAATTTTATTTAACATTTTTTAGACCAAAAAATAATCCGTTAATCTAAAAAATATGATGAAATTGATTTAGTTGCAGCCCAAGATTATTGGCATCTGCAAGAAACAGCAGCCAGCCCATTTTTACAAAATGGACTGCGCAAATGGTAAAACACCCCCACTACCCCGCCTCACTTTTTAAATGTAAACCAAATGATGGCCTACAGTGAGCGTCGTCTCCGAGGTCATGCCTGGATTTCATGCCAGCAGACTTCCTGTCTGGGGCCTGGCATCAGGAAGTGGGGTGCCTGCTTAATCAGGCGGAGGTAAACATGCCCTCTGAGGAAAAAGGAGGGAACATTCCTCAGATGGAGTGGGGAGTACATGATGTCAATGCTCAGCAGACAAGAAAACAAGGTTACAGACATGAAGAGGGTCCAAAGATACAGATACACGTCAAAGCAAAGAGAAAGAAAAATGAATCAATGAGTTCTGTGTGAGGTGAATTATTTGCTTTTAGTGTTCTTTGAGCCTGAAAAGAAAGATTCCCTTCAAAGAAGAAAGCCCTCGACAACATCTAAAGAGTCGTGTTACTTTTTGCTCGACGTGATGTTTGTCTCATCACATAAGACTTTCTCTCTCTGAAGCAGCAACACTGTTGGTGTGACATGCTGATCCCAGTTCAGCGCTGCTGTTGAGGACATCTGTTGGCTTCTGATATCTGCTTGGCATTTCACACGGATGGAGTGAAGTGTGTTTGCACGTCTTTGTGTGTGTACACACTGGTCTGTGTGTGTGTGTGTTGTTTACAGAAGGTGGGACCCGTTTGGTTACACACTGTATCACTATTTGTGTTAGTAGGTGGAGGCGTCTGCAAAGAAAATGTGGCACAGGGAAATGCTGAACAAGTAGAGAGGGGAGAGGGGATTGTGGGGTTGAGCGCTGCAGAGAGGACACTGCAGTAAATACGGGGACACGTGTGACGGAGGAGGTGAAGTGTAGGTGAGGAGGATGTGTGCGGTCACACCGTCCTTAAAATATTAACTTGAATGTCATATTTTCCTTTTTTTTTCTCCTCCTGCTCTTTATCACTCCGTTCCTATCATGGACTGACCTCCCCTCCTCTACCCTAAAAACTCCTCTTTCTCCTCCCAAACATTCAGACGATGGGCCCAGTGTCCCGGTGCCTGAGGAGATGTCTCTGGGTCGGCTCCTGCGACGTGCCTCCTCCAGGGCCTCCGACCTCCTGACCTTTAACCCCGGGGCGGGGGGCTCGTCGCTGCGCTCGGGCCTGGATGGCGAGATCATCTTCTCCAAAAATAATGTTTGTGTGCACCCTGCAGAGCCCCTGCAGGGCCTGGCGGAGCACCACCCAGGTTAGGCTGCACTGGTGTTGAAAGTGTCTTTCCTGCTGTGTTTCTGTGTGAGGTGTGAATGGAGATGTGGAGTGAACCGTTCAGGCCAGCAAGTTATTAAAGAGGACCTATTATGCTTATTTTCAGGTACAGTACATACTAGTATTTTGGATGTTTACATGCTTTAATGTTCAAAAAACACTTTATTTTCTCATACCGGTTGTGCTGCAGCACCTCTTTTCATCCTCTGTCTGAAACGCTCTGTTTGAGCTCTCAAAAAGACCAGTCTGCTCTGATTGGTCAGCTGGCCCACTCTGTTGTGATTGGTCAACCAAACCAAACTCTTCGGACTCCGCTCCAGCTCCGCTCGAACTAACTTTGTTTGAGGGCGTGCCAAACTAGCCACTCTAGGCAGCTATTATGCAAATGTGTTACTTGGTGACATCACCACGTTACGGAAGAAATGGCGGGACTTCAAGCGAGGCGTTTGAGGCATTTCAGGAGCAGTGTTTCTCTGGGGGAGAGTAAAGCTTGGTTTATGGTTGCTGTAGTGAAGCCGGCACGCACACCAGAAAATTACGACATCCCGTCTTTCACGTGGCGCGCGAAGGCTCCGCAAGTTGTCAAGGTGCTCTGTCGTGCACCTCTGAATTTTTCTAACTACGCGCCAACCGTGCTTTTCATTTCAACATGGACGTCTGCGAGGGAAGACTAGCCGAGCAGGTTTGCCTGTACAGACATCTCTACAACTGTTCATTTAGAGACCGCAGGGATAGTCACATGACATTAAATACTTTGAAAGAAACAGGCAACACACTGGAGAAAGAAGAGGCTTTTTACCGCTGGGCTGTGAAAGAATCTGAGGGATCGGTTTATAAAAGCTAAAAAAAAAAGGTCGCAAGGAAAGAGTGGCGACCCGAGGGGAAGCACCAAGAAACAGAAAGTAATTTAGACTTGGAGGTAAGCGACAGTAATAATTACGGTACACAAATGCAATGTTTGGTGGTACGCACGTTGGTGTTTACTACTGTTGCCAGGCAGCCTACTTTTCTTTCCGATAACACTCGTTGACTTCTTGCTTATCCACAGAATATTTTGTTTGTACATCTCCTGGCGTTTCGGAGCATATTGCAACGAACAATGCGCTGAGCATAAAAGCCTCTGTGCCTGTTCGTAGTGCGAGCGCCACAACGGTCTGGTACAGCGCCCGCATAACTGCAGACGCCGCACCGAACCACCTGTCCATCTCCCGCTCCATTTTACCCTCACTAGTGAACAAGACCCCAAGATACTTGAACTCCCTCGCTTTGGGCAGTGACTCACTCCCAACCCGGAGGGTGCAATCCACCGTTTTGAACGGTGGATTGCTGTCACTATCAGATGAAGGCAAAAACCCCAAAAAATGATCTTTGTAATGAGACGAGAAGTACGGTGAGAAATCATTGGATGTAGTGAATTTGAAGTTCCTAGTGTAGTGATAAGTGTACTTGTCAAGGCAAGTTTACATGTATTGCACCTTTCAACTTACCTTGCACACGAAAATCCATCTCACGGACCAATCAGCGTCCTGTGAGGAGCTACTGGCAGCTACTGGCAGCTATTGAGGTGTGTGTGACGACACGGAGAGGCGACTGTTTGTTCTAAACAACAATGGCAGCTCCTGAAAAGGTTAGCGTAGCTGCAATAGCATCAGTTATATCAGAACTGGAGAGTGTTTCCTCTTTGAAAGAAGAGCAACAGAAGGCTTTTCTCGATGGTAAACATGTTTTCGCTCTTCTCCCAACTGGCTTTGCCAAGAGTTTGATTGACAGATGGTTCATCCAATCACCTGCCAAGTATTTTTTTTTTTTTTTTGAAAGTACCTGCCCCTTTCCCAAACAGTTTCCAGTGACGGCTTCTCTAGATGGTTCTGTGTAACAAACCGTCTGTCGGGTCAGGTTACCTTTCAACAGCGAGGTAATTCAAACCGCTTCACAAAAGATATAAAAGGCATTAAGACAAGATAGAAGAGAGAAACACAAGGCAGTATAAAAAATACAACACAAATAAAAAAAAGGCTTAAAAACAGCAAAATAAAATAGAAGATAACTATAGAATAAAATTGGATGATAAAAGTCTCAAATTTAATTTAATAAAAGGCCTCTTAATGCACATATACAGTAGATTGAGTTCACTTATTATTTGACAAACAAATGGTAAAATCTAAGTTGAGCTTTGTAAAAGCTAAGATTAAAAAGCAGTCTGAAACGCATGGCATATTTGCAGCTGTCAGCCAGATGTCTTTCTGTCGGCATTATACAGGCTTTTATAGTGCTTTCACTTTTACTACTGTATGACTATAAACACACAATATTCCTCCTTTTATGAAGACTGCGGTAACTCAGACTAAATATGAGACTACTTGCTTTATTTATGCATGTGAAGGATGTGTGATTCTCGCCTTGTGGTTTTAAGAATGGGAGCATTAGTGGCCTGTGTTGCTGGTTTACATTTTGAACTCGCCCTGGTATGAATACTAACAGCATTTCCTTCATTTCTCCATCTCTTATCTCCTGTGATCCTCCATTTGTGTGTGTGTGTGTTGCAAGGTCGTTACTCACCTCTCAGGGTGTGTCGTCATCTCTTTGTGCATTTTTATCTCTTCTCAGGTTTCATGTTTGTCTTTGGGTTGCTGCTTCCAGCTGCTTATAAAAAAAAAAGTTTTGTCATTTCAACTTATGTTATCTGATTTTTTTTTTTTTTTTTTTTTCTCAACATAATTATTCCTAACTTTATGTCGCCCCCTGCAGGCTACCTGTGCGTGCACACGGAGAAGGATGAGAGCCTCGGCACCACTCTGATTCTGACCTGGGTGCCCAACTCCCGCATCCAGAGGCAAGGATGAGGAGGCGTTGCGCTACATCACGCCGGAGAGCTCCCCTGTACGTAGGAA
>CAKALU010062159.1:0-10145 GCA_916700995.1 Hozukius guyotensis
CTGACGTGTGTCGCCTCACTGTTTTGAGCGATGCTCGTTCATGTCTATGTAGAGCGAGCAAAGCGCGAGCCCGACGCTGACTTTCGTTGACTTAACGGCCACAGGTGTCGCTGTTAACAAGCATTTCTGAAAGTTACAAATAGTCCCTTTAAATATCTATATATTGTAATTTGCTTAATGAATTGTATATATGTATATATATGTTTTTGTTTTTATTTTGTTCTTTTTTTATTTTAATTTATTATTGAATTGACGCTTTAGCAATATTGTTCACCTGACAGTCATGATCAATAAAGCAAATTGAATTGAATTGAATTGAGAGAGTGAACTTGTGACAAAAGTAGCCCAAAAAAAGCAAGACAATAAATTATCATAACAAACCCAATGATGTTGTGTATTGAAGGTGCTGTAAGAAATGACTATTAATTACTGTATTTTTATTCTAAGGGCGGGGGATGTCGGATAACAGACTAATTGATCAGTTTATCTCCACGTCTAATAGATAACCATCATTAATTGCACCCTAATGAGGAGTTTGCAATTCCACTCAGTCACTTCCACTAAATTATAATAAAGCCTTGTGTTTATAATGCAGCTGCAGGATTATGATCATCTGATGATTAGTCGTCCATTTTCTGCTGTGTCTATAGGCGTGTCATGAAATCAATGCAGCAGTATTTATATATATGATTAAAAAAGGCAGACATCATCCTCCCTATAAATAAACAATAGAGTTTAACACTGAGAAGAGTTACATCAGTTTTATGACTAGGAAGCCCCCCCCCCCAGTCCCACTATGTTCACACATTTATGGGCAAAGTCTCCCCCTGCTGGTGTAAATGAATAACTACCCCCATAATCCACAGAATATTACATCATTTAAAAACCTGTAATCTTAGTTTTTGAATTTATTTCTTTTTATTTTCTTTTAAAATTTCAATTTGTATCTGCAAACTAGCTCCAAGCTTTATACTCAGGTCTGTGCATGCTGGATTAGTTTTACCCGGATTTGCAAGTTTCTGCCTTCAGTTTTAAATGTTTACGTTCTGTCCACCTTTAATCTCAGTTTTTAGGGTTTCTACAGAATCACAGGGTAAATGTCTATGGAGGAGGGAACCTGACAAAATAAAAAAATAAAAAATAAATAAAAATAAATAAATAATTAATGCAAAAATAAATAAAAACATTTAAAAATCAATTAAAATAAATATATAAAAGGGAAAATTAAACAGAAGAGTAAATAAATAAGAGAATAAATAAAAAGATAAATAAATCAACAAGCAAATTAAAACAGAAATGTCAATTTGTGACATTTTATCAATGAATTAATGGCTACATATATTTGTTATATCATTTTTGCTGCATTTAATGAGCCATTAATTAATTGAGAAAATGTGACATAAATTGATATTCATGTTTTAATTTGCTTTTTTTATTTATCTTTTATTAATTCCCTCATTCATTTACCCTTCTGTTTCATTTTCCCTTTTATTTATTTATCTTTGTATTAATTCCCTTATTTTATTTACACGTCTGTTTATTTATTTGTATTCATTTTTAAATGTATTTATTTTTGCAATAATTTTTTTGTATTTATTTATTTATTATTATTATTTATTTAAATATGTATATACTTATTTCTTTTTTTGTTCTTAAATTTATTTTTCTTGTTTTCTGTGGGTTTATGTCTCGTTTTGTTTTCTTTTCAAGGCAATGGTGATATGTATATAGTTTGTGTTAAAAGCTGTTTGTATGTGCAACAATCCTTGTCTATGGTACAACGATTTTCATTTGACAAACTCAATAAAAAGTGTATCACAAAAAAATTAAATGATTAAAAGATTAGGTCATTTTAACTGGTTCTGTAGAACCATTAGTAAACAAACTTCCTCTCACAGCTCGCTGTTACTGTCCTACCCTCTCTTTTTCTCTTAAGAATCCCCTGTTTGCTTTGTAAAGCTTTGTGTACAAAATCTATAAAAAGTCTGCACACACACATAACCCCTTTATGCTTCACAGTTTAAATTAGCTTTAAAACATGCAACTAATGTATGATTTGTGAGGCAATTTTGTAATTATTCAATTAATTAAAAAAAAAAAGGTGGGATTTTTCCAGCCTTCAAATGGTCTACTGACGACAAACTTGCCGGCACAATCTTCCACCTCACAGTGAAATTCTTTCCAGATCACTAAAATCCATTCAGAACAGTGCAAACAGCGTTTTCCCAGAACCTTTAGAAAACCACTAATCCCACCCGATAACAGTCTGCCCTTTGTGCACACAGTGAACCCTACAACTCCCCTGATCACAAGTACTGCCAGACTAAATTCCTTAGCCACACACATTGCAAGTCTGCAGATACAAGGTGACTTCCTTCAAATACAGAGGCCAGAGACTTACTCTATAGTTGTGTGTAACACACAGATAATTATGCATCGGTGGTGTTAAAATCGTACATCTATCCATAATAATTTATCTCAATTGTGAATACACTCTTTTTGCCTTGATGTTAGACGCAAGTGTATGTTGTAATATCTGAAAACACAAGCGCTCTGCTCAACTGAACTGCTGTATTCAACCACATGATATCACACACACACACACACAGATGTGAGTCACAGCCAAATTAGAAAAGCTTTACTAATTAGTGCCACTGATGGAAAAAGGAAAAAAAAACTTTCAGGAATTCTGAAACGCAACTAAAATCATTCTGGCTGATTAACAAAAATATTATGTATGCAATGAATCATCATAGTGCAGCTTTTGGAAGGGTCTATTGAGAGTTTACTGGAATCATCCTGCTGTATTTACTGATGAAGAGAAGAGTGGTGCGTTTTCTTTTCGAGAGAGATCTACACCACTGATGACTGGAGACAATCCAACTAGAAGTCACACAATTTTAAATACAGAGCTATCCAAATGTTAACTCTGTAGAGTTAAAAAGAATGGTTCGACATGCACTCTGGAAAATATGCTTATTCGCTTTCTTGGCAAGAGTTAGATGAGAACATGGATACCATTCTCACATTAGTTTGGTAGATATGTAACTTTACAGTAAATATGTAGCTTAGCTTAGCATAAAGACTGAAAACAGGGGAAAACAGCTAGCCTGGCTCTGTACAAAGGGAACAAAATCCACCTTCTACAGTAGCAGCATCTTTTAAGCTCACTACACGTCATGTCTTGTTTGTTAAATCTGTATAAAAACTGAAGTGTAAAAGCAATTCACCAATTTATGAGAGACTGTGTGCAGGACTTTTACTTAGCCCGGACCAGTAATCCAGGACCAGGAGTCCCCGATGGTTGCCTGGCTAGTGGTTCTAACCAACAAGTAGTCTGGCACAAAGGCCTCCTAAAACTGCAAATTGTAATTTTTTAAAACTTATTTTTTTGTACAGATTAAACTGAGTATATCTCATTAAAATGAGATATCCTGTGATAATTATTTGTCAAAGTCAAAGTTAAGGCTAAACGTGTTAATGCAAATTCGTTTCAACGCCACTAATTTCTGTAACGATTTAACGCAGATTGTGACTTTTAGGTTGTAGACAGTTTTAAAGCTAATGTCATACTAGCTTGTCGCAAAGGAGGCTAAATAACGCTTCAATATTATGCAAAATATTGTCGAGGAAAAACTGGCATGACCATTTTCAAAGGCGTCCCTTGACCTCTGACCTCAACATATGTGAATGTAAATGGGTTCTATGGGTACCCACGAGGCTCCCCTTTATGATAATCACATGTAGTTTTGGGGCAAGTCATAGTCACTGACAGCTGTTGTTGCCTGTTGGGCTGCAGTTTGCCATGTTATGATTTGAGCATATTTTTTTATGCTAAATGCAGTACCTGTGAGGGTTTCTGGACAATATTTGTCATTGCTTTGTGTTGTTAATTGATTTCCAATAATAAATATATACATACATTTGCATATAGCAAGCATATTTGCCCACTCCCATGTTGATAAGAGTATTAAATACTTGACAAATCTTCCTTTAAGGTACAATTTGAACAGATATAAAAAAATGTGTGATTAATTGCGATGGACAATCATGGGATTAATCACAATTAAATATTTTAATCGATTGACAGCCCTTCTTTGGACAAAGCCAGGCTAGCTATTTCCAGTCTTTATGCTACACTATACTAATCAGCCACAGCTATATTTTTTATCATACAGACTCCTGGGTTTATCGATTTTCTCACCTAATTCTCGGCAAGGAAAACAAATGAGAGTATTTCCCGAAACATTGAGCTATTTCTTTAAGGTAGTAACCCAGTGATACCAGAAAGACTTGGACAAAACAGGGGAGTGCTTGATTTAACAGTTTTGGGTGTGCAACAGTGTCAATTCAAACCAATAGCACTTTTTGAAACTAATTTAGAATATATCTTGTGACCCATCCCCCACTCTAATCGCAAGATTCCCAGGCCTCCTTCTCCTCCTCCTCAGAGGGCTTAACTCTACTCCTGGTGTCCCAGATTACACAGCCAATTAGGGCGAAGGCAAAGCCCCTTCTGCTACCAAGCCTGACCAGAGAGTGGTGTGTGTGTTCGAGTGTGTGTGTGTGTGTCATGTTACTGTCAACCTGTTGTGAGGCAGCACAAGGACACAGAATGACGCAGTGGTCTGAAGAGGAACCTTCAATAATCTATAAATAAAAAAAGGTGAACGCTGATCAGGATGACATATAAACTCTGTGAAGACTGTGAAATTTAATTTCCCAAATATATATTATCCAACCTGAATTGTGCAAACAATGTGCTGGACTTCCTTCATTTTCACATGTGAATTGAATATACTTCAGACTCTATAGGAAGCGCAGAGTTGTCAAAGTTGTTATGGATTTCATTATATTTTATTCAGCAGTACCAACAGCTGAGAAATAAGAAACTGATTTAAATTCAGAAGCAAATCCCAACAAATATGGTGTGTGTGTGTGTGAGACAGTCCAGGGAGGTGCTTTCTGAAAATGAGCCACATAATGAGCAAAACAGAAAAAAAAACTGGAGCTCCTGCCTGAGTCTTTCTCTCTGTTTTTGACCCTGTGGGCTGTGCTGAGGAATGCATTTGGAAGACCACTGTGCGCATGCAATGTCTGCGTTATGCCAATGAAAATGCACACTCAAAACATTCTGCCACTTTCACACATACACATCATTCAGTTATCTGAGGTCACAGCCTCCACGGTAGCTGCAGAGTTTCCAGTGTTTGTGTGGGTGGTGCTGCCGTATCTGGCGAGGCCTCTGGACTTGGGTCACATGAAGGACGACCTGGTACCTTGTTGAATGTGGACGCCAGGAGGATCCTCGCTGTCGTTATTACCATCACTCTCTGGTTCATGGTCATCATCCTCATCTCTGTTGTTTTTCTGTTCTCTGTAGGGTATCAGGGTACTGCGGTTGAAATGTCTATACGACTTGCCAAGAATCCCAACGCTGATTTAAGAAAGAAAGAAAGACAAGTATTTTTTTCTACGGTATCTTGGCACAAAAACACACACCTGAAATAAACACAATATCTCTAAATATGTGGAAAGTATTAGTCTATGAATCATTCTACTCTTTCAGTTGATTAAAGATCTGGTTAGATGGCAATAAAGATTCTCATTAATTACGTATGAAATCTGAGATTATTCGGTTAAAACTAGATTTAAAGAAGCTCAACATGACCCCCGGGGAACACTGATAATATAGTCATGGAGAGAGTGGATATTACTCCACATAATGACAATAGTGTTACATTTTTCATACTATTTACCAATTTCTAAGAAGCTGAAACAAAACAAGCAGGAGAAAAGTGTTTCTTATGTGAAGTGTGGCTCGCCGCAATAATTACACTTTTCTGTGGCCGGGAAGCGTGTTCATGTGTGTCAGGCGGGAAGAAATTCTTTAGGTCAACATGTCACAGGAGTCACATGACTTTGTTTACTGAATGTCTGCGGGTACTCTCTGGCCGTACTCCGCTGCTAAAAGTTAAACTTATACCAACTTTTGTTTGGCCGCACTTCGCCGCAGAATCAAACGGCCCCAGCTTGCTGAGCTCGGGAGTGGCTGCGGCACCTTTTTATAGACATTGCATAGCAGCTCGCCGCAGGCCGCACTTTGCCGCTGCTCTGGTGGGAATTCGGCGTTGGGAGTTGGTGAACCAAACCAGAACTAAATTGCCAAAAACACGACACCAATTGCATTCTCATGTGGCTCTGTATGCTGGATGACTAAGTAGATAACTATTTACTAAGAAGTTAGCCATAAGCACTTGAGAAGCTAATAGTTCATCAGTGGTTTGTTTCCGTGAGGTTTTTTTTGGAATATGTCTGGGACCCTAGTGGTCACAAGTCACTTTATGTCTCCGACATCATTGTACACACGGCAGTAACCGTTATATGGCAGTAAGGAAACAAATCCCTTCCTCCTGAGTGTTATATGTGACATATTGTGTGATGTTTTACACCACCTGACACTGGCCAGCTGCTGGTCGAGCTCCTCCGCCAGGGCCTTGGTGTCACAGTGCTTGGCCTGCGGCGGGCCCTGCCTCCCGGCCCGGCTGCCGAGGAACAGATGGGGTGACCGTTCTTTGGGCGAGGGCAGCAGACATATCATCAGTGGGGATCGCTGATTAACTATGCTGCTGAGAGCTGGACGCCTCTGGGACGTTCTGGGGGGGCGGGGGGGGGGGGAGTCAGATCACAGAGCGGGGTGAAAATAAATTCATGAATTTATTGTATATTAACACCCAAAGAGAAACATGCAAATGTCAAAAATATGTATTGGGGGAAACCATAGACTATATATAAAGATGGATGACATGACAGCTCCAATTTCTCTCTAATACTCACTCGAGATGTAGTATTAAATAAAAGAACACACTTATGAACTTTCACTGTACATCTCTTACACCGTTAATTAAACCAAATATTATAAAAGATCTTCATAGTAGTTTATTCATGCACAGACAGCAGCTGTATAAGCATTTTAAAAAGGAGACATTCCTCACGTATTCCATTGTGTCATACATACTTCCTGTAGAGTACTCATGGTGGAAAGTTAAACAAAACCCAAACTAATTAATCAGGGAAGCTGCTGTGGTAGCTAAATTCTCAATATCCAGGTGCAAATACAAAAAAAATATACAGTGTAATGTTTTTTATTATCTTTTCAATGTCTGCAAGGCAGCTGGAAGCCGTGTTGACGTTCCTCCAAATCATGTTGTGTGCATCCACCCTCAGGAGGGGAGCGAGCTTCAAGCTCAGCTTTTTGATTGTTTGGTCTCAACCTGACAGCAGGAAAGAGCACCGGGCCTCTGACAGCTTACACAACTGCCAATCTCGTGTCAGACACAGCAAAGCAACATAAAAACAGGCTGTCAGACAGTCCCTCCTATCGGACAGAGCTGTGAATCTGTCTACATCAATCATCATATTCCATTTAGAGGTCTGACACGACATCCGTCAAACAGACAACTTTACTGCCGGAGCCATTCACTTATTTACGCTATAAAATGTCGAATCAGGGTCAGACTGGTGGAACATATGGATGGTTAGACAATAGATAATATTAGTTAAAGAGTCTTTAATCAATATTTTTTTCTTTGCGCACAATTCTTATTTCTCTCAAATTTTGTTCACAAATTTGTTAAAAATCTGTGTTAGTGAGCACTTGTCCTTTGCCAAAAAAATCCATCCACCTGACAGGTGTGGCATATCAACTGGATGTGCCAGATGCTATTGAAGGTACCACTCAAGTCGGTTACGACGACGGACTGCGGTCAGGTCAAGACCCCGGTGGGGACGACGAGCACACAGATTCCCCGAGATGGTTTCTTACAGTGTGTGCAGAAAGTCTTTGGTTGTGCAAATCAACTGTTCAGCTGTCCAGGTGGCTATTCTCAGACGACCTTGCAGGGGAAGAATCCAGATGTGGAAGACCTGCGTTGGCGTGGTTACTAGGGTTGTCGTGGTAAAGGAAATTCCCCTGCGGTGATAATGATAACGGCTTCCTCCCACAGTCCAAAGACATGCAGGTTTGGTTAACTGTTGACTCTAAATTGCCCGTAGGCGTGAATGTGAGCGTGAGTGGTTGTCTGTCTGGCGACCTGTGCAGGGTGTACCATGCTATCGGCCAATATCAGCTGGGATTGGCTCCAGCCCCCCCATGACCCTGAATAGGATAGGAAGCGGTTACAGATAATGGATGGATGAATACTTGTTTATTGTTCAATGCAGAACTCAGGAGGGCAATGAGATGCAGCGTTTTGTCCAGCTGAGGGGCTTTGGTTGTGTCTGGTTGCTATGATACGGAATATCAAATTGTCAGCACAAGATAGAGTACATGCGCTTGATAAAGGAAAGGCTGAAGCATGTAGGGAGAGAGGACAGACCCGTGGGTCTATGTGTATTCATTTCTCCTCCATTGTTGTTGTTGTTCAGCACTTGTAGCTACATGTGCTGAGGATACGATGGTTGGTCATAGTGGAGTTTTACCGTGAGGTGGACATTTTTCAACTGTTGGCGACCAGAAAAAAACAGTACAGTACATGCAGCGCTCAGCGCAGAATAGACGCTCAGCACCTCGTCACGCTGCTGCCGTTTGAAGCAAAGTGTAAAAATGCGGCGCTCCCATTGCAAAGAATTAAAAAAAGAAAATAGAGGTTATGGCGGTTGCTTGCCATCCCCTGCGGTTTGCTTATCAATATCGAGGTATTGCAATATTGCGGTTACTGCAACAGCCCTTGTGGTTACACGTGGTCTGCGGTTGTGAGGCCGGTTGGATGTACGGCCAAATTCTCGGAAACGACACTGGAGACGGCTCATAGTAGTAAAATGAACGTTCAATTCACGGGCAACAGCTCTGGTGGACATTCCTGCAGTCAGTATGCCAATGGCTCCCTCAAGACCTGTGACATCTGTGGCATTGTGTTGTGTGATAAAACGGCACATTTTAGAGTGGCCTTTTATTGAGACCAGCCTGAGGCACACCTGTGTAACAATCACGCTGTTTAATGAGCATCTTGATATGCCACACCTGTCAGGTGGATGGATTATCTTGGCAAAGGAGAAGTGCTCACTAATGCCTAGTTCACACTACACGACTTTAACACAAAAGCCCCTGATCAGAGGCAAATCGGCGTTGGCTCCCTGCTCGCACACTGGCGCTCGAGCACCATGTGTGAAGACATGAGCCGAGAGGCTCGCCGATGCCTCGCAGACACATTCCAGATATCCAGCATGCTAACTGTCGGGGACTCCGGCCACAAGCTACAGCCAATGAGAGCGCGAGACACGGGTTGAGGGGAAACCTGTGGGAGGAGGGCTCGCCTGTAACAATAGCAACTTTACTGTATGTGTTGCATTTGCAACACGGAGCAAAGTTGTTGTTGCACCTACAGTAGAGGAATAAATAGTAAAAAAGAGTGTGGAAAACGGTGGAAACAGGATATTTTGTGAACACACGTGCCAACAACAACATCAGAAATGTGACTCGCATATGGTATCACAGCATTTACCGTGTATTTCTTGTGTGTGTTTTCATGACAAAACATAGTTGGAGACCTCATCGGGAATTCCTCCTGGTGAAAGATCTGTGTGATCTGTAGTGTGCGACCTCCTGTCTCCGGTCAGTCATGTAGTGTGAGAACGACAACCACTTAAAGCCTCCCGATTACAAGACAGCAAGTTGTGTAGTGTGAACAGTACAGCGATCTGACCATTTTCAAAGTTGTGTTGTGTGAACTTGGCTTTACCTGGATTTTAACAAATTTGTGAACAACATTTGAGAGAGATAAGCAATGAAAATGGGAGCAAAAAGTGTTTATGTTTTTGTTCAGTGTATATGAAAGTTGTCGCTGGTAACGATGAACCCACAGAGAATTATTACCTGACTCTGAAGTTACCCTCAGGTCTACGGAGCTTTACGGCTTTGTTTAGCTTTTTGTTTTGGTTGTCAGGCCTTCAACTTTACTGTTTTGGTTCACCACTCTCATCAGAAATGTTTTCGGCAGCAGCCAGGCAGACCACTGTATGCCAACTGTCCTCAACCCAACCTTTACTCCGCTTTAACTTACCTGTGCTTGAATGCGCCACTACATCCCGTCTCCTTGGGGTCAGCTTCTCCCGTCTTCACTGAACCATTAACGGTGGCGAAGGCC
>CAKALU010062160.1:0-29778 GCA_916700995.1 Hozukius guyotensis
TGCTATGTAGTGATATTATTTTCTGTAGTTTGAAGGAGAAAATTCAAATTTCAAATAAGCCCAGTGGGTTTTCTGCCTCTTCCTGCACTGTATATTAAGCTATTTGTTATTTTTGTGACGTTTGTGTTAGGGCTGTCAATCGATTAAAATATTTAATCGCAATTGATCACATGATTGTCCATAGTTAATCCCGATTAATTGCAAATTAATCACAAATTAAAGGGAGATTTGTCAAATATTTAACGCTCTTATCAACATAGGAGTGGGCAAATATGCTTGCTTTATGCAAACGTATGTATATATAAATGTATTTATTATTGGATATCGATTAACAACACAAAACAATGACAAATATTGTCCAGAAACCCTCACAGGTACTGCATTTAGCATAAAAAAAATATGCTCAAATCATAACATGGCAAACTCAAGCCCAACAGGCAATAACAGCTGTCAGTGTGTCAGTGTGCTGACTTGACTATGACTTGCCCCAAAACTGCATGTGATTATCATAAAGTGCATGTCTGTAAAGGGGAGACTCGTGGGTACCCATAGAACCCATTTACATTAAGTATAACATGGTTCTTACCAATGGATTCTTTAGGTTTTCTACTTTTATATGATACCAATATCTTCACTCTAGTTGAGCCCACTACAATCTAACAATTGCAAGTTGCATTAATGCATTAAAGAAGTTAGTGGTGTTAAAAACAAATGAGCGTTAACTTTGACAGCCCTAGTTTGTGCATTCTTAAATTGTGCAACAATAAATAAAAAAATACAGACTTTAGTCAATGTCAATGTGTGCTCAATGATAATGTGTGAGCAAGTGTAGCAGTGAAACGCTGCAGGAGAAATGGGACAACACAATTATGACACCCAGATCTAGGCATTTACCCAAAAATAACAATGTGTCCTTATACCACACCTTATGACCTTTAAAGCAAGATATTACGACCTTGTGATCGTTATAATGTCATACGGATTAATTACACACGCTGGTGAGTCATGCAAACTTGTTTTTATTTCTTCATTCCATCCTGTATCTCCAGTTGTAATGATACAACGCTATGAATTCCGGTTTATTGCTTCATTGTGTGTATAAAGGGATCCAAAAAGCCCTCAAACAACTGCTGCTTTCAAACGAGACCAGCCCCCTGTACACTTAGCAGTTATACACATCAAAGTCTGCAAGTCTATGAGAGGAAACCACAGAGATTGGATCTATGATTGTACCTATGAGGGTCTTTTATTTACATAAAGAATAAATCCACCAATATCTTCTCATACATGAATGACCACCACAGTGGTGTTAAATCCACCAAATTGCTTTTAATAAATCTGTTTCTGTTATTAATCCAGTTGTATTATAAGATAAGATAAGAAATAGTCTAGTTTTGGTGTTTTATCCCTGACGGGATACTGAATAACTCAAGGACACAAAGCTGGACAGGCGATGTGACAAAACGAAAGTAACTATTTTGTTGTCACCCTTTCTCCTCTCAGAATTGGCAACTGCAACCTCCAGTCAACTGTATCTCCTCTGTGGGTGTTTGTTCTGGCTGCCAGTAACTCTAGTCCTAATTCATAGATGGTAAATACTGTCTTGTAGCTGCTTTCAAACATGAGTCAGACTTTAGGACCAAAACAATACAAGTTAATATGTGGAGAACATCAGACACGTTTGAGTAGAAAGTGATCTATCTTTAGGTGCACACACACATGTTTTGTAACACACCATAAGTGTTTTTTGACTTGTTTATGTTAACTCACTAGTTTTTTAGCACATTCCCCAAAATGTTTATAGTTTAATACTAAACGTTAAAGGTAAGGTTGGTAATGTTGAGAAACTAGCAAGAGTATGCTTAATTTTCAAAAAATATCCAACCAAAAACCCAGCCCAGTTTTGTCAGCTCTTTTCCAATGTAAGTAGCTCGCTTAACCAAACACATGATGGAAACGACAAGTGAAAACAGACTTCCTGAGTGGTTTATATTTGTTTGATTTGGGGAAATCTTTTGGTTGCTAGAGTTGCTAAAATATGGACTGATAAAAAGTTTCTGTATCTCACAGTACTGATAATGTTACACAAAAGGAATGACTGGTATCAGTTCTGTGTGATGATGGTAAACAAAAGGGATTGCTTTAATGCAGGCCACAGGTGGAATGGCAAAGACAGTCCATCCAAGTAAAACAAATATTTCACCTCTATAATAGGACAATCGGAAGCAAACGTCTGCTATCAGCAGCTTTGTTCTTCTGTCTTCACCCAGAGACTCAGATATGGGTTTGATGAACTGGTTGTGGGAACAACATCCTTTTCTAATGCATCAATGTTTTTCACTGCCATTTGCATTTTTGTTTTATTTTCTTGCTAAACGGGGATATCTGTCCTTGACGTACAGGTACGTAATTACAAATCCATTGATTGATTTTTATTATATACTAATCTATATTTTAAAAGCAATGTGTTGAATAATTATTACAGGGCACGGTTACTCTGAGAGCTTTAATACTCTCTATAATATTTTTCAGTGAAGCAATATTTTATCTATTTACATTTTAGTAGGTTCATGATTTGTAAATAAAATTAAATATGAAATAATTATTCCAAATGGAAGATAAGGCAATAGCAGAACTATTGTGTATAAATATATTTACACTTATTTTTAATTTATATTTATTTGCTAGTATTTTATGAGATTGTATTTTTGAAAGCAATTTGGTAAATATTTGTTTTTTTAATGTATTTTTTAAATAAATTGTCTTGACAAATCTTAATCAGTCAGAACATTAAGTTGTCAATGGATAGTTGTTAGAGCAACTAACGATTATTAATCTGCATTTAATCTGATTAATCATTTGGTCAGAAAATAGTGAAAAACTGAGTATTTGTTGATGTCATCAAATGTCTTGTTTTGTCCGACCAACAGTCCAAATTCAAAACAAGTTTACAATCACATAAAAACAGAGAAAAACAGCAAATCCTCATTTTGAAGAAGCTGCAACCAGAGAATTGTTGGCATTTTTGCTTAGAAAATGGTCTAAACGTTTATTCAAAAATCAAATATATATATTTCTTTGCACTATTTGTATTGTTTGACACTTGACTTGTATACAGACGATTTATTAATTATTGTACTGTTGGTCTTTGGTGCTTTTTATATATATTTATATATAAGCCTTTTTTTTCCACATACTTGTGTACATTACAGTCCAGTCTATTCTTTACCTTTATTTGTCCAGCTTTGTTGTCTTTGTTCCAGGCTGTTATTTCTATTTCTGTGTAAGTACATTGAGAGAGATGCAAAAAGTCAAATTCCCTGTATGTGCACACGTACGTGGCAAATAAATCTGATTCTGAAAACAGTCTGAATGTCAATATAAATTTCTATCTTCAGGTACCTGTTTATTTCTGTCGGAGGATGCGTCCTGGCTGTCGTCACGATGGGCATCTACAGCTCGCTTCTTTTCACCTCTACCATCGTCTTTATTCTGCTTGTGTGCTCCGTGGATCCCAGCTGTGTCCACGTCTGGGTGTTTGGTATCCAGATGTTGTGGCAAACCTTCTGGCACCTGCTTATACAGTACAGGGAATACTACCTGCATGAGCCTGTCAGCATCAGGTACTAATCTTAAATCACTTAATCGGTATGTAAACTGACATCTGAATGACTGACACATGAAAAGACCAAAACCAACAATGAACTGATCCTTCTAACAGTATTTCTCTGTGACGTAGAGCTCCTTTGGTGTACAGGAACTACTAAAAACCCATCAATGACCCACATTGTTGCACTAGGTGATATTTTTTTGTTTATTTTTCATTAATCCCACATATATTGTCCTACCACTACTGATACTCACCAGTGCACCAAAAATGCACTACTTATTCCGTTTGAGTAATGTTTGCTAGAAACTACAGTGCCCACGCCTTTTATAAATTATCCAGTCTTTTCTTTTTTAATGTAATATTGTTTCTTGTCTTCAGTAGGAACCAATGGTCACGGAGTGACACAAACAAGCTCTCAAAGTCTGAAACTACCGAGACAGACTACAACATTGTTGGTTTTGGTCTTATCATTTGATTTGTTGACAATAACAAAAAAATAGAATAATACCTGTCTTGTACTTTAAAGGTACAGTGTGTAAGATTTGGCGGGATCTAGTGGAGTGGTTGCAGATTGCAACTGAGTTCCGCTCCGCTCACTCCTCCTTTTCCAAGACTGCGGTAACGTGAGCAGCAGTCCCACGGTTTTGCAATCTGTGGCTCACGTTGCCGCAGTTTCACAAGTGTGTTGGAGAACTACGGTGGCCTTCAGGTAGCGTACAAGCGCAAAAGGCTCTCTCTAGAGCCACTGTTTGGTTTGTCCGTTCTGGGCTACTGTAGAAACATGGCGGAGCAACATGGTGGACTCCTTGAAGAGGACCCGCTCCCTATGTAGATATGAAGGGCTCATTCTAAGCTAACAAAAACACAACCATTCTTAGTTTCAGATGATTCTACACTAATGAAAACATAGTTATGAATATTATATTCCATTTCTGCTAATAGAGGCCCCGAAATGTTACACACTGTTCCTTTAAAATGCATACTTGGAAACATATTACACAGTACAGACAGCGACTGCTTAGTCTTAATACATTTGTCTGACTAATAAACTTAATGAGTGGAAGTCCGATAAGATACCCACCTTCTGAAAAAAAAAACTCTGAATATTGCATGAATATTGAAAGTTAAAATAAATAAATAAAAACATTTAAACCGAATGCGTACCAAAAATAATTTCTTTGGATATACTGAAGAGCTAAAACATGCTGAAAATTGATTTCTTTTTAGAATTAAATCATTTGTTTTCCACCAACTGGAAAACAGCTGTTGAATTTGGCAAAGCAATCTCCCCTCAAGGTCCATTTAGTAGCTGTCAGGGAGCTTTCGACCACACCACACTGTCCTCATCAGCAGAGTGAGTTTGCTTGTAGATGTTCAAGCTGTCCATGATTCTGAGCACCTCTGGGACTTCTCATCCATTTTGACTTTTTGTCAGAAATCGTCAGCTGCTGTTTCCAAGAATCAACTTTGTGATATGATCGAAAGCTCCAGAACAGCTACTAAACGGACCTTAAGCTGAGTTCGTTTTATCAAGTGCCGTTTCCACTGTTAGGGGCGAGCTTTGAAACCAAGTTGTCGGATGCTATAACGCTCTGTGTAAAAACATAAAATGCAATCAAATAATTAAACATTTATTCCTCTTTCAGACAAATGTGTCATGAAATTAACAACTCTTTCACTCTCAGATTGTTTTTGGCAGTGTCCACACTGATGCTGCTCACTCAGAGAATCACCTCGGTGTCCATGGACCTCCAGGAGGAACAAGTCCTGCTGACATTTAAATCCAAAAGGGAGGCTTGTGTGATGCTTCTTCCTCTCATCAGCTACATCCTCAATTTCACCACACTGCTCGGTGGGCCTTTGTGCTCCTACAGCCGATTTGTGTCCTCAATAGCGGGGATCAGCCTCAACGCTCCACCGAATCCACTGGGTGTAGTCTTCCTAAAGTTGATGCAGGTGTTATTGCTGGAGTGGGTAAGGTATTGTCTTGTCCATTTTCTGAAACACAACCCGTATGATCCATCCAACTCTATGATTCTCTATGGCGTCCTGTGGGTTTGGGTTCTGGCGGTGGTTTTGAGGATCCAATATTATTCTCACTGGAAGGTCAGTGAATGCCTCAATAACGCAGCTGGGTTTGGCTTTTGGGAAAAGTCACCAGGAGACTCCCCAGACTGGAGCAGACTATCCGATGGAGATTTCTGGACCATCGAAGCGTCAAGCCGTATGTCAGAGTTTGCCCGACGATGGAACGCCACAACAGCTTCATGGCTGCGTAGGCTGGTTTATATAAGGTGCAAACGTTTCCCGTTGTTCATGACTTTTAGTTTCTCACTGTGGTGGCACGGCTGTCATTTAGGTCACTTTGTGGGAATTTGGACCTGGGCAGCAACAGTGAAAGCAGATTATCATATATACAGGTACTTGCACCCAAAACTGTCGTCAACATGGCGGAAAATATATACCTGTTTAAGCTGGATAAACACTCAAATGGTTGTTGCTTGTATTGTTATAGCAGTAGAATTCAGAAACATGTCTGGTCTTAGACTTTTGTCTCTAACACACATAGGTCTGTTTCCACTTTTTAATATAATTCTGCTCTTTATTTTATTAAAACACAACACAGTTTAGTAATTAGGGCTGAACGATTTTGAAAAATATCTAATTGGGATTATTTTGACTAATATTGCGATTGCAATATGATTTGCAATGTTACATCATTATTCTCATTTTCATTTAAAAACATATTAAAATGATTATGGTGTGATTTTTGCAGGGATCTGTACCAAACTAAGATGTTTTCTTAAGTCTGTAGAATATGATGTGTAGACCAGGACATCTCTGCAGCCCGACAATATTTAATTTAAAATGCTATTTTGACACACATTTCGCCTTCAACAAATATGCTCCCTCACCGTGTCATAAGATAAGATATTCCTTTATTAGTCCCACAGCGGGGAATGTGCATGTCAGAGAGCAGCTTCAGAACTCTGCAAGTCTGTGCAGCTTTTAGCATCTTTCATCACATTGTTTGGATTGTGCAACCTGCACCTATACTGTTAAGGTGTGCAAGTGTGACTGATCATAAAAAACTCTCATACAAAATAATTGGCAGCGGTTCCGTCAAACAAGTTCAGGCACAGCAAGTGTCCCCATCTGCCCCGCATGAAAAGACTGATCTAAAATGAACCAGTAACTCGTGTAGGAAGTTAAACTAAAGACCCAGATATTAAACTTAACAGACCAGTACATACTTTGTAAAGTGGTCATTGTTTGACTTCTCTCTAGCGGTGAAAAATGCTTAATGCAGCTTTGAGGTGTATTTAGAAACTAAAACAGCACATGTTACAATTTCCACAATTATGCATGTTTAATGTGACTAAATGTTGCAGATTTTTGTGCGTATGTGTGCCGCCACTAGAGGTCCACTTAGCAGCACTTGAGCATGGAAGTGAATTATACAGTGGAAACTGCTTATAGTGATCAAAAAGCTTGGGGCAGAATCATTCCTATACAAATGCTTTTTAAATAATTTAGTAATCAAATAGTCCACTACAGTGGTCATTTTGGGTCTTTTCATACATGACAACATATGGAAAAAATTTATATATTTTATACTTTATTTTTTATATTAGGCAATTATAGCCAACAGTTTATTCTCAGGCCTGTTAAAATTTAGAAATGCACTGAAACCACTGCCAAGCTGTGGTACTACTGACGTTACTGTATTTGTAAATAGCACAATACTGTTTTTTAGGCTATAGCCTCATTAAAATTTAAACTACAATAAGTATTATATTACATTTTAATTATACACAGTATAGTGTACAGTAATTTAAAAAGGGTTTGAAACAGTCAGTAAAATTCAGTAAATAGCAAAGCTGTTTTTTTCATTACTTTATATTCATATAATAAATATACAAATATCAATTAGGTGGTAACCTGCATGAGAAATAAAGAAATATATATATATATTTTATAGTAATAATCATCTGCTAATTTGACCCAGACAAACGTGATCACTATAAGAGGTTTCCACTGTATTTGTATGTACTAGGAGGCGTTTTATTTATTAATTCAATCTCAACAATATTCATTGAAAGTGAATTTTTTAATCTGTAAATTTTGTTTCTTGAGCAAAGAAACAAAATCCACTAACTTTATTGTGTGAGTTAAAATCGTAGTGTAAATGTACTTTAGACAAGAAGCCATTCAGTTTTCATCATTGCCATATTCTAAAGAAATATAGTCTGTTTAGCTGGAAAATTCTCGTCAAATACAAAAACGTCTGTCAAACAGAGTAACCCCAAGTTGCTCCCCGGCTGCTTAACAGCAGCACCACTGCTCCTAAATGCTTAGGATGGGTTGAATGCAGAGGTCACATTTCATGTATGTACCTGCATATATATGATGATTGTAATAAAGTTTAAGTTTTTTTTATATTGTATCATTTGAATTGTTCTAGGATGTCTAACAACATCAGGTAAAGGGAACCGCCGATGAAAGTTAGCCTATCAGTTAACTCGGGTACATTTACGTGTGTTTGAATATTGATTGATGCACATTGTCCCTTTTCAAATAAAGAAAATAAATTCAATTAAAATGAATAAAAATAATATTTGCTCTGCTTATCTCACTTATCTGACTGGTTCCTCATCTTGCAGCAAAGCCTCTCTTCATTATTTCAACAAGTTGCCAGTAACAATGCCCATGAATAACAACACTCCAAGGTTTCTGTTTGAGACAAACTTCTTCCAGCAGTCCTCTGGTTTGTTAATGTCCAATGTGTATATCTAAAAGAGAGGAGAGTAAATAGCACGCTTTAATGGTAAACCCATGTTTGAGACCTATGATAATAACTAAAAACCTGTTACTGACTTAAAAGGTTAAATGGTGTTATTAATTACACATTTACATCACCAATTCACTCAGTTGAATATCATGTCACTATGAAAAGAAACTGTGCTATTATGTACTGTAATAATCAACCCTTCAGACTACACTGTACAAGACCATGTTCCTCACCTGATGCGTTAGGTGAATGGCCACTGTGGACAGCACAGCGTAGTAAGGGAGAGTCTGTCCAGCATTGATTCCAGCTACAACCAATCCTGACATCATGGCCACCGTGAAGCCACTTAGCCATGGTTTGGTTTGCTCCTGGAACCTCAGCGCCGTAGATTTGACTCCTATCTTCATGTCGTCCTCCTTATCCTTGTTATCAAAGAAAGAACAGAGTCTCAATCAATACTTTCCTACTTTAAATTGTGAGGCATTAAGATTATGTTCTATTTCACCTATGGTTTATGGTGCTTTCACAAGCCATAGTCCGTTTGGTCAGTCCGAATCAGAGTGAAATTGATACTTTTGGTTAATTTTCTATTTAGTCTGGTTCAGTGTCACGGTGCACAAATTAAAGCGGACCAAATTTTTAAAAATAATTTGCTGAGGGGCGTGTACGAAGGAGCGTATTTATCTTTTTTGTCTCAAGAGCTGCCACCTCTATGAAGGGATTCGCGGATTTTTGAAGTGTTTACACTTTGACTCAGCACTGATCTACTGTGCGCACGAATCCCTTCTCCTCCAGTTTATCTAGAATGACTTTATAAACGTCACTATTTATCTGGACTTTATTTTGCATATTCTGTATGTTTTCTTCGGCCCAGATGTCAAGCAAACATCGGACTTCTGCAGAAGTCCAGGTCAGTCCTCTCCCACTCACGTTAACCTGTCGTTTACCTGTGTCCATCTCAAAAAATGCCAGCACATACCATGCAGTCTGCGTTTTGGTTTGCTTGGAAACGGTCCGAGATCACCTCTCGCAAGCGATCTTGGACCAGTTGTTATGGTCCGCAACAGTGTATGATTACTGCGTTCAAAACCGCCCAAACACACTGCACCAGAATTTGATTAAAACGGACTAAATGATGGCTTGTGAAAGCGCACTTAAACATGAGTGAACAATTTCTTTTTCTAAATGTGAGCACCTGAGAATTCAATCAAATAAGTGCTTTATAGAAAACATAAATAAGAACTGTGGAGATCTGTGGAGCCCCCTACTTTACCTGATGTGCATATATTGTGTCATATATCAGCGTCCACATCACTCCTGCGAAATACAGCGGGAGGCATACGGACCAATCACAGTAGCCCTTGACAGCGGACCAGCCGAGCAGCGCTCCCCAGTTGAAAGTGAGGCCTAAACAGAAGTAAGGGCAGGAACATGAGACCAACTTTAGTTTTGCTGATAGGAAGAAGTATTCATTTAACGTAGAACACCACAGGAGATTCTTATACAGTACATACCCAACACAAACTGTGGCCAAAAAGTGATCCTCTTCATCAGCGGGTAGGAGATGACAAGAGATAACGAGGCAGCACCCAAAGCTATGCTGTGAAAACATTATGAAAACTGTGAGTCAAACAGTGCAAGTAACACATCTATAAAAAAGCAACTGGTGAACAGTTTGATCCTGTATTTCTTTAAAGTTATTAACCTCTTCAACTCCTTGAGGGCACCTGTGCCCTCAGCAGACTTTACCGTCTTTCAGAGGCTATAGCAGACTCACTTTTAGAAAAACCTAAGGAATCCATTGGTACCAACCATGTCATACTAGCTTTTTGCAAAGGAGACTAAATAACGCTCTGAAGTTAGGCTAAATTTTGGCAAGGAAAAACTAGCATGGCCATTTTCAAAGGGGCAAACTTGACACACAGTGCTGAGCTGCATATCAACTTAATCTTCAGGATCCCAGCTTTCAGATAATATACACCACTTCTATGTGACATATAGTGTTGACCTTCTATCTCCCCCTAAATACCCCCGTCCCCCGTAAAAACGACGAAAATGTGTTTATGTGAATCTCTAAGGGTTAAGAAGTGATCTATTCATGGCCAGTATGAACAGGGAGAATGATTACAGCAAGAAAAACTTCTTTCAATCTACATATGGGCACCTAATTATTGTTTTAAGACAGACTTGAAAAAATGGGAACCTATCCTTCAAGTACCATTATTGTACTTATTTGTATTGCCATGAGTGGCCTCAGGGGGTATTAAACCCCAATACAAGGCAACATTACCAATGCTTTAACTGTGGGACAGCACAAGAAATAAAGTCCAGACAGTGTTTTTTGTCTGACCTACACACTTTTATATTTGTTCCATCTTCCCTGTTGTTCTTTTTAAACGGATCCCTACACAGATCTAATGAAAACATGAAGATCACTGGGTACCTGTAATAATTGAGGCACAAGAGAATCCCAAGTCCCACAGAAAGCTGCCCTGCTAAGAAGACTAGTGCCTGCTTCTGAGAAATCTCTCCTGACGCAATGGGTCGAGTAGCTGTCCTGGCCACCTGCACAAAAACATCATCACTTTCAATCAGACAGTGCAGAAATCATATCAGGAATGTATACTTCTAGCTGCAATATGGTAGAAAGGAGGGTGTTATTGGTTGTGACTATGTAAGTGATGGCGATGCAAACACAGCCACATACCATTAACAGCATTTCATTGGGTATTATGGCTTTGTAAACACAGTATTAATAGTTATCAACATGTATGATTTCTACAAAAGAAAACACATTATTAAAAACTGCAGTAAATGAGATTGCTAAGGAAATATCGAGCTGATTAAAAATGGAGCTGACAGGGAAAAGCATAAAATCAGAGCTACGCTGTGTGGGAGTTATCATAATAAGTTTGACCAAAAGCCACCTGTTACTCTCAGCTAATATGTGAATGGCTATATATTAGTTTCATATACCTTTTTGTCAAAGTCTTTATCCCACATGTCATTGATTGTGCAGCCCGCTCCTCTCATCACCAGAGCACCTGTACCAAACAAGGTGAGCATGCCCAGATGTGGGAGGCATCCGGGGTCGGAAGCCAGAGCAATGCTCCATGTACACGGGAGGTAGAGCAGCCATGTCCCTACAATACACAAATACACCATCACTCAAGTGAACTAAACAAGAGATCAGCATTAAAATATAAGCAGGAGATTTTGACACATTTTGAGGATCCCTTAAACAAAGCATTTTACTCTCAGCAACTTGCCTGGTGCTGCCAAAACAGACAGTGTTAGGTCAATGTGTGTGCGGCTATGTGCGGCTTTTCAGGCAGCTTGCTGCCTGAAAAGAATACATGAGCTTTTTTTCTGGGGACCCATTTTTTAAAAATGACAAACCATCGTGACCCAATTCTCAAAAGGCCTTGTATCTATAAATAATGAAAAGAGCAAATTTGTGCATAAATGAACATTCTTGAAAATTTTTACTGCCATTTCCGGTAAACCAGCCATTTCGAAGAGATATAAGTTTGAGAAATCACAACTTCATTTTATGCATGTGCTATTGAAAACATACACATGTTATATACTTTATAAATGAGACCAAATAAATGCATTTAGGTGGAGTTAACAGGCTATCTCATTATTTTTATTTACTCTCTTCAGTTAAATAAACATAATGTACGTGAGAATTTCATATCACATTCAATGTTATAAGTAGGCTTCAATTATTAGAACAATACAAACATGTTAACAAAAATGTTAAATAAAAGACTATGGAAGAAATTCTGCAAATGTATCTAATAAAACCTTAATAAAATCTCCTGTGAGCCACCTGTGGGTCGCGACCCAGTCTTTGGAAATGACTGGTCTATCTTAAGGTCTTTCAAGGATAGACTATTATATTCCTATAAAGTTGATTATTACACAGTTATGTGAAAAAAAGGTCCAAAAAATGCAGATTTGACAATATTCCAAGCATCTGCACTCAAAATAATGCTGAACCAATTCCAATATTGCTTTATAAACTATTTATATTATGTCCATACAATCAGTCTCTCTATAAAATCATTTTACAAACATACACTGTTTGATGTGATGTAAAATTAATGTACTAACCAATGGGTTTGTCCAGCCTCATCAATCGGAGGTATGGTTGGATAGGTGCTGGAGCTGAACTCACAACTGTAGCAGCTGATAAACTGAATGATCTTCTCCCATGTTGCTGTGTTTCACATAGTCTGAGTGATGGGCGGATAGCACTCTGGCTGTAAAACACTCTTCTCAACACACTGGAATCTGAGTGGAGGCTCACATCTCTCGTCCTCCCTCCTCCTTCAGTGTGAAGGAAGTTGTTCGACAGGGAGTAAAGACAGGAGTAAGAAGCTCCATGATGAATCTTCCTCAGGGTATTCAGAGTTAACCGGCTGGTCAGCTTGGCTTGGAACATGATGTTCCTCTGAGGTCAGATGTTATCTTTTTTTTTCCTCAGAAAATGTCACCCCTGAACACACAAATAAAAACAAACATACAATGGTTTGTCAATGGCTTTTTCACAGAGGAGGACTGGTTTGCTGCAACAAGCATTTCTTTTGTGTTGGAGTGAATCAGCTACACAAAGACTGTAGCTGCAACATGAAGTATTATAACAGTCTGTCTGGTTATATTAGCTGTTTGCTGATAGATAGATAGATAGATAGATAGATAGAAACTTTATTGATCCCGAGGGAAATTCAAGTTTCCAGCATCACGGTTCCATAGTGCAAAAAACATGTTAGTAAAAAGGCAGTAAAAACGTTAGTAGTGCAAAGTACAAAGTACAAAAAAATATACCAGACATAAAAATACAAGGAGATGAAGAAAAACTGTTAAAACTGAATATAGTGCAAAGTAACAGCTGTGATACAGGACTATTAAAAAAGTGAATATAGTGCAGAAGAGACTGTTAAAAATGAGTATAGTGCAGAAGAGACTGTTAAAAAGTGAAAATAGTGCAGAAGAGACTGTTAAAAAGTGAATATAGTGCAGAAGAGACTGTTAAAAATGAATATAGTGCAGAAGAGACTGTTAAAAATGAGTATAGTGCATTATTATCTGAAAGTAAGTAGACAAAATGATACTGAAAACGGCACACAATAGCTAATATTACTGTCATGCACTCAATACTGAAGTTATAATGAGTCAAACCACCTCTGCTGCCAACTCTAGCTGTAGTTGTTTTGGGGTCTTTTTTGCTCAAAACTAACGTTAGCTTAAATTAGCTATTTCAAAACACCAATTACTATCAACGTTAACTACTCTTAAACCAAATAAAATGAGGTAAAGGTGAGACAAACTTACAATGTAGTTTTCAGTAGAGAAACTATAAAATCCAGAGGAGACTAGCCACTGAACAGGTGGGTCAATGTGGGTCAATGCCATGGATGGAAAACATGCAGAGCTGCTCCACTGCTGTTACTTCCTGTTATGGTCCGCCCGATGTTGCTCCGGGTGGAAAGAATGTCAGTACGCGGAACCAATGACATCCGGAACGACTAACATCCGTCGGTACATCTGGTTCAGAAAATCACACTAGAAATTAAAATTAACACGGCCACAATGATACAAAGCCAATATCTTTGAATTGCAATTTATTATATAATATATATAAATTTATTTTGTTGGAAGATAAATACATTTTAAAATTTAAAATAAATGTTTCTCCTCTGTCTGAGTTGAACACGTGCAATGTAAATGTGCAATAACATGTTAACTTTTGCAATGTAAATACTGTAAATCTACTGTTACGGATATGTGCATATGTGCAATAACATGCTGATCACTCTGTGCAATAATTATATAATTATCTGACGGACACTTTGTGCAATAATCTGGCAAAACTGTAATCTGGCAAAATTGTCATCACATCAATATACATATTGTATTTTTTTTTATTGTATTATCTTTTCATTATCACCTATGGGATTGTCACAATCTAATTTTATCTAAATTTAAATGTATTATATAATATATATACATTTATTTTGTTGGAAGATAAATACATTTTTAAATTTAAAATATTTTTTTTCTCCTCTGTCTGAGTTGAACACGTGCAATGTAAATGTGCAATAACATGTTGGTCACTTTTACAATGTAAATACTGTAAATCTACTGTTACGGATATGTGCAATAACATGCTGATCACTCTGTGCAATAATTATATGATGCTGTGCAATAATTATATAATTATCTGACGGACACTTTGTGCAATAATCTGGCAAAACTGTCATCTCATCAATATACATATTGTATTTTTATATTTTATATTGTATTATCTTTTATATTTTTTATATTTATATTGCACTATCTCTTTTTTATTGTATTATCTTTTATATTTTTTATATTTATATTGCACTATCTCTTTTTTTATTGTATTATCTTTTTTAGCACCTATGGGATTGTCACAATCTAATTTCGTTGTACTACACAATGACAATAAAGGGCTTGAATCTTGAATCTTGAATCTTGAATCTTGAAGTTTGTCTGGGCTGTTATCAAAGTTTTGTTAAATTATGTTCATGCTTATACCACTGGGTGTGCTGTAATCAATTGCAAAGTAGCATTTCATAGCTCAGTTTATGACTTGTTAATAATATGTCGCCTATAATATGAAACATTATTAGACATACAACAAATTAATAGGATATTTTTAAAAGGGGATAGTGTTACTTTAAACTGGCATAGTAGAGGAATCTAAGTACTTCCGGTCAAATTTGTCTCTGATTTCACAATTAAAGCACGAGAGTTTGGTGTGTATGTGTGCTTTTATTTTCAAATACCTAATAATGTTAATAAGATATGAAACGCATCAATAATTAAATAATGAAACATAGCAAGTTAATAAGGATAATAGCAACTTTTGTGTAAATTACAAAAAATAGGGCTTATATTTTTAGATTATTTTGGTTTTTCTTTTCATTTCATTTTTTTTCATTTCAAAATTTATTTCGAACATGTAGAATACAAAAAAACAATAAAGTAAAAAATAAAGAAAAAGAGAATGATCATACCAACAAGTGGACAGTCAGAAACAAGTAGTATTTACATACAATAAAAAGCGTAAGAAAAATAAATTGTCAACACTTGATGCCTTGATCTCTTTTTTCTTTTTTTTATTGTATTATCTTTTCATTAGCACCTATGGGATTGTCACAATCTAATTTCGTTTATACTAAACAATGACAATAAAGGGCTTGAATCTTGAATCTATTTTATTTTGAAGGCTAAGTAACTTTCGGACGGAAGTGAAGTAAAAATCCATTGATGTTTTTTTCGGTTCCACCGGAAGCGGCACAAGCCAGCGAGAGTGTACTCGCGGGAAAAATGGCGGAGAATTGTGGTCTCTTCATGTTATCAGCATCGGCGACTCAAAACATGTCATTTTAAGCCTCATTCGATGTTGATCTGCACGCGTGAGTACATTATTTATGTGCACTGAGTCTTTTAGTAAGTTGTGTTTGTCCACTTTGTCTTGTGATTGTTTTGTTGAGAGAGTTTGTGCCAGTTTTTGTCTGTAAAAGGAGAATGAACTCGCTTTACGTTTCCTTCCTGTTGAGCATACCTGACTGCTAAGTTGTTTATAGTGCCATTGTTACATTGTACTGCTGTTCAATTGATTTTCCTTTACTACTCAAGAAGAGAAATATATATATATGTGGTTGTCAGTGTTTCATTTTCTAATCCCTGTAGAAACCCTCACCAAACTTTACCAGTGGTAATAAAGTAGTAATAAATATATGTTGATAGTTTGAGCAATGCAATAATGTATGCCTTCAATCCTCCAGGTGTGTCACAGCTCATATGTGTTTAGAGAGGAATACAAGATGCAAGAAGGTATTTATCACATTGTCATCTTCTGATCATGTTATTTCAATGTAGTGCATGAATTTAAGTATTCAACATTATCTTGTTATTTACCCCCTCAGATTCAATAAACCTTTCCACCTCTGGCCACATGACGCACAATGATGTTGCCACCCAAGAATCCCCAAACAAGTCTTTCCAGTGTAGTCGTTGTACGCTCTTCTTCAAGTCCAAAGTTTACCTTTTTGAACACCTCAACAAGGTGCATGGCCTCGATGTGGATGCTGCTCTCAGAGAGGCTGGTTTAAAATATTCCGGGACCAACAAAGACAACGCTGACAACAACAAGAGTCCAGGAGATGATTTTGAATGCCAGCAATGTGATTTTAAAGCTTCTAGTCGGGACCTTTTAAACGAACATGGGAACAAATGTCACGAAAAAACAGGAAATCAGAACATGATAGGAAATCTAATCATTTCTGAAAACCCGGAGACCAAAATAACTGCCGGTTCAACAAACCAGCACAGTGAAGCTGCTGGAGCAGAAGAGATTCCCTCCATATTTTCAGTTATGTCTACCTCAAAATCTAAATGCACACTGAACTCATCAAAGGATCTGAAGACATACAAGAGGCCATTGCAAACCATTACCAAGTACTTTGAGGCATCATCTGGATCAAATGGGAAACCCCCAGTGAAGTTAGCTGATAGCCCAAAGCCTCTAGACGACACCAAACGAACCATCATTTTGCAAGAATCTCCCTCGTGCTCCAACCCAAACAGTAGTGGTGTGTTTAAAGTCACTGCAAAGTCCAGGATTGATATCTCTCGTGTTTCTCACCGTTATTTGTTAAATGACCACCTTTTAAATACTGACCTGAGACCACCAAAGCCCAAGGAGAAATCCAGAGAAACAGTTCCTGACAACGTTGGCAAAAGGACTAACAATGAGAGCTCAAAATGTCCTCCTGCTAAAAAGGCAAAGCCAGACAAAGAAGAGACAAAGCTCCCCGAGGACGCAAACGCAACTGAACAACAAACATCAAGAGACGCAGAGTTTTCGTTTGACGTTAGTGAAGACGAAGGAGAAAAGAAGCCTCATCTTGTCAATGGAGACACAGAAAGCTCAAAGGCTTATTTTTGTAAGCACTGTGACTACAGTGATGTGGACATCGCGTGTGTGTCTACCCATTATCAAACCAACCACCCTTACGTAAGATATAACGCTGCTTACATTAAGGATCCAAGTGATGAGAGTGCTACCTTTCGTTGCCTGCAGTGTCCAGTGGAGTTTATAAGTGTAGCTTACCTCAAGAGACACTACACTGAAAATCATCCAGAGGGCCCAAATGTATTCACGATGCAGTCACGTGAACTGAGTTTGGTTTTCAAATGTTTCGCGTGTCGCTTTACCACCGGCGTATTGAAGGCTTTGAAAGACCATTACAAGGACAATCACGCAACATATGAAGTGGATAATTCCTTGATGTACTGCAGATATTTGGATGGACGCCAAGAGGGATCGCCTCGGTCGAGTTCATGTGAAAAAGCACCAAGTCCAGAAAGACAAGGAGGGGTTTCTCCTGAGCGTGCCTGTACACCATGTAAGGAAGTGAAAAATGCACCCTCGCCCCAACATCCCACCTCCACGGGAGCAGACGTGGTCTTGTATCGTTGCAACTACTGCGAGTTTAGTCACAAGTCAGCTGTTGTTATGCATGTCCACTACCAAAAAAGCCACCCGGGGGAAGAAGTCACAATAGACAAAATCAAACAGTCAGCTCGTGTCACGTCACATTCAACATCACACGTGACGCCAGATAAGTCTCCAAACTCTGTGACGGTAATAGAAAAATCTGCACATCAAACCTCAGATTCTTCTAAGAAAACAAAAGACAAAGCTGAGCCATCGCAGCGTAAGCGTAAGCGTGCACCAGAAGCTTCAAAGGCTCATTCAGAATCTCACAAAACTAAGAAAGAAGAATCTGTGGAAGAAAGAAGTAAACGCAAGAAGTTGCCTACCAAACACTATAAGGAAATGTCTACTGGAATGGACAGTTTATCCAGCAGTTCACCAAGTAAATTGTTTTACTGCCAGTTTTGCAGTTATTCAAGTACCAACATCAAAAGCGTTGTTGGTCATCATAACGCAAAACATGCTGAGGATGCACTAACATGTATCGATGATATCTTATGTTATAGTGCCGAGGTGCAGAAAAAGAAACTTCAAAGTGAAGAAGTTCAGCATGTAGAGGATGACGCAGCAGATTCTCCGGTGAGAAAATCAAATCCATATGCGCATGCAGAAGACTTGTTTTTCTGCCAAAAGTGCAACTATGGGAATCCATCTTTAAAAGGAATAGCAAACCATCAAACCAGAATTCACAAACACCTTCATTACAGCAGGGAACGTATTATTGACCATACAGCTTTGATTCGTGATGAAATTGAAAGATCAAAATCTCAAGCAAGGGAGTTCTCCTTTTCTACGCGTCTACCTCTTCCTCTTATGAATGAGGGCGACGAAGATATGTTTTTCTGCCACTTTTGCAACTATAGGCAGAGTACTGTGGACCAAGTAGTGCGGCATTACATCAAAAAACATCGTGGATTTGTGGTTAAGGGCGATAAGGGTGAACGAGTCAGTCTGTATACCTCTATGGTTCGTGAAAAGGTGAAGAAATCGCACATAAAAACAACTGCAAACCAAGAAGTCGATGATGCATCCCTAGAGAGGAAAGGAAATAAAAAGAAAAAAACAATGAAGCATGGCAAATCCCTCCCAGCTTCAGCACCACCCTCAATGACAACCTCTCAAACTCAGAGGATCCTTCGGTGCTATAGATGCCCGTACCGCACTCAATATCTGAATGTTCTGAGGAGGCATATGTGGAAAATCCACAGGACAAATCGCTCCATCACAGATGTTTTAAGAACGTGTTTCCAACAAGGAGATTTAAAGACAGGCCATCACTGTTACTTGTGTGTTTTCTCTCACCAAGAAGCAGCAGCAGTCTATGAACACTACAAGGAACAACACCCAGGAAATATACCGAGCTTTGAGTATGTGACTTCTCGGTTGTTTGTCAGCCCCGAGACACGTGCTGCTAAAAGGAAGAAACCTCAAAAAAAGCACACCGATGGTATTAGTGATGGCGATGATGACAGCTTACCATCTGAAAGATCAGGACAAAATGAAACCAAGACGTATTCGTGCAGAGCGTGTTCATTTAAAGGTCGCTCGATGTCAGTCATCGCACGTCACTACCGCGCTGTTCACCCGTGGTCCGTGAAAGAAGATGGCTCGGTCCTGGGCGTCGTCAACAGCAAGAGATCAAGTGCAAACAGGCAGGTACAGGAAGACCACAGTGACATGCCTGGGTCATTCGAATCCTACCAAGTGCCCCTTGAATTTGACAAGTCGCCCGAAGAAACTGAATCTTCCACAGAGCTCAGGTGCCCTTACTGCCCTGCGACGTTTCACACCCAGCACGGTCTCAACACTCACTGTGGGATGAAACACCACAAAGCTGGAAGTGAAAATTCAGATGAACCGGAACAAGAGCAAACCCAAAAACGCATGCATGTCTTCAAGTGTCCACATTGTACCTACGTGAATACCAATTATCAAGGAGTTCTCACCCACTGCCAGATGAAGCACCCTGCCAACTCAGCCAGGGCGTACAGTCTTCACGTGGATGAAGCCCATTTGCCCTACTGGGGCGACTGTTTGAAAACAGAAGGTCCCGGTAATTCTGACAATTTGAAACTTAGTGGCTACATGTGTGAAACCTGCCCAAAAATATGTGCAACGCTGAAGAAACTGAACAGGCACTGCAAGAAGGACCATACTGAGACGGTGGCGAACACAGCGCCTAAACCGGCACCTAAACCAGTGCCTAAACCATCTGTTGTGAGTAAAGTCAATCAATTTAAGACTCTAAGCAATCGGGGAACAGCATCACATGCTTCCTTTTTAAGTAAGAAAGTGTATGCAGTGGTGAAGTGCCAGTACTGCGCTTATAGTTGTAGCACAAAAATTGCGCTCAGCAGACACGTGCTTGTCCACCACAAGAAGGACCCCGTTTCAAAGGTTCAGGATTGTGAATACCATTGCGTACTGTGTTCCAAATCCTATTCCACGAAGAGACGTCTCGGAAGCCATTATGTTAAGAAACATGGAAGGGACAGCTTCTTAAAATTCTATGCACCAGTATACAAGCAGGCCCACGAGAAGCCAGCACCAACATCTCCAGACCGCCCTTTAACTCCACAACCAGAAAACACTCGTGAAGCCTGTACATCTGGCACGACGGCGACAGAGGAATACCAAACAGTATTAGTCTACAAGTGTCCAACTTGTCCCTATGTGAATGCAAGCTACCATGGCACTCTCACTCACTGCCAAATGAAGCATCCGGACATCATAGCCAGGGCGGATGAACTTCAAACAGAGGAAATATTTGGAAGCAACATGGTCGGGTGTTCGTTTGGAAAAGCTTCTAATGAAAGAGGGTACATGTGTAAAATATGTCCACTGATTTTTGCGTCATTGAAGAAACTGAGAATCCACTGTGAGAGGGTGCACGGTCCGGCTGGACCAACTGAACAGGCAGCTGAATCTAAAAAACAACCCGATCACGACTCTCTGGGCTCAGCATTGAAGGCTTTAAAAAGCAAAGCATCAGCAGCGAGCGCCACAGAAACCAGCTTCCATCACCAGTCGGTCGCTCCTGAGACGTGTCAATCAAACTCACTGTCAGCACAGAATGAGGAAAGGCTGTACAAGTGCCACATTTGTACCTATACAGGATTCTTTCGAAGATACTTGCAAGTTCACTACAAAAACACTCACAAATTGGATCCTCTGACCACAAACAAGCTGCTACAGCAGTACAACAAACGCAAAAGGGAACTCACACTGCCTGAAGCTGAATCTGAGGAGAGTGCACCCATGAAATGTAAGAAGTGTCCGGAGGAGATGTTCGACTCACCTGAGCTGCTTGTTGCCCACTACAGTACTTTTCATAGCTCAGATGGCATATTGGACTTCACTGTGATATCACAAGGAATAAGGAAGGGGAGTACAGGCCTTTACAGGTGCATCCACTGCCTCAAACAAATGAATGGGGTTAGAAAGCTGTGGTATCACCTGGATTGCCACAGAGAGAGTGCGAGAAAGAGAGCAGTGGCTGCGCAGATGACGGCATCACCAGAGGCCAAATCCATCCAAGTAAGTTGTCATTTACACTCTTGATCATTTGCTACATGCTTCAGCTGCACTTTCTTGACTGTTAATGTGTTTATTTTCCAGTTCTGTAGGCAAGATGAACTTCTCACGTTAGACACCGTGGAGGACCTGGCCCAGTGGAACGTGACGCCAGCGGATACCTTCACTTTCCCACCAAGTCCTCTGTCGTCACCGTCGAAACCCGCTGACGTGGAGCAACCGCAGCTGGAATCAGGAGAAGACAAAAACACTTGCAAACAGTGTCGGAGGACGTTCATGTCGCTGAAAGGTTTGCGTTCGCATGAGCGCAGCCATGCAGCCACGGCGGCCCTCAAGAAGATGAACAATCTGCCTACCTCAGTGTTAAAACACAAGTAAGAAGAGACTTTGGTAATTTGATGTGCTTTATGTCCAGAACCCCCCAACGTGTTTTTAGTTATTGTTGATGAGCTCACTGTGATAATGTGTGACTGTTTTGTTTTTGTTTTTTTTAAATCTCGACAGCATCAACAAATACGTTGTGTTCAAACCTGGGACTCTCAGGCCTTTCCTGTGTAGCATCTGTTCCTATCGGACGACCGTCATGGGCCTCTGGAGGAGTCATTTTATGAAAACACATCAAGGTGAGTCACCTGTATATAACGCACCATTACCCAACATTCAATACACTGGTAATGATTTCATGCTACTATGACGCATCTTTTACCAGCTGACATATTTGATCACAAATAATTAGGGCTGCATATAACAATAATTTTTATTGTCGATTAATCTGTCGATTATTTTCTCGATTAATCGATTAGTTGTTTGGTCTATAAAATGTCAGAAAATGGTGAAAAATGGCGATCAGTGTTTCTCAAAGCCCAAGATGACGTCCTCAAATGTCTTGTTTTGTCCACAACTCAAATATATTCAGTTTACTGTCATAGAGGAGTAAAGACACCAGAAACTATTCACATTTAAGAAGCTTTTATCTTAAAAAATTACTCAAACCGATTAATCGATTATCAAATTATTTGGTGATTAATTTAATAGTCGACAACTAATCATTTAATTGTGGCAGCTCTACGATGATGCATCTTTTACCTGCTGACATATTTGATCACAAATATATTGAATTATCAGCAATACAAGGACATCTTGGCATAAATTATGTTTTTAAAATAAGCTGTTACAGGTTACTCCCTCCATATTTCTATCAATGAGGGTAGGCTAAATATTAAAAGTTCAACACCACAGACTACATCCTCCAAAATGAGCACACAGTTGAACCATGCCTCTCTAAAAAAAATTTCAACAAACACTGAAAACTATAACCTTTATGAAGCTAGGATTTATTACAGGGCTGTTGTATTAGACTGCATTAGTTTATTGCTGAATGATTTTGAAAAAATATATGATTGCGATAATTTTGACTGATATTGCAATTGCGACATGATTTGCGATATTAGAGGGTATGATCATTTTTACATCATTATTCTCATTTTCATTGAAAAACATCAAAATAATGATGGTGTGATTTTTTTTTTGGTGGGGATCTGTATCAAATAAAGATGTTTTCTTAAGTCGAATATGATGTGTAGGCCAGGACATCTCTGCAGCACCACAATATTTAATTTAAAAAATTTTAAAATCTTTTAACTAGTTGTAAAATTGTCAGCATACAAGAGAAAGAAGGAGAGGTTGTGCACTTTACTATAAATGTTGCACCCAAATTTAAGAATTTACCAGATAGTGTGGCCCGTATGCTAATAATCAACTTTACTGCCCGTATTACATATTGTACGTTTTTTCTGTCTTTCATTCCATGTTCGTTCTGCTGCTGGATGCTCAGATGTCATTGTGGATCCTGCTGAGACTGACGACCAAGACGAGGAGAGCGATCAGAGGGCCGACGGGGACCCCTTTAACTTATCGGAGGAATTGAACTATTGGCCTGAACCCGATGAAGACCCTGAAATTAGTGAAAGCAAGTCATCCCTGTTATGTTTTAGAAATCATAATGTCAATCAAAAATACACTTTTTGCATTCGTGGCTATACAGAGACTGTGATTTATTGTATTTAGCAGAATCGTACCTGGAGCCTCCAGATGTGCAGCGGCAGTTGAACCACTACAGCTTGAGGGCGCAGGCGGATGCTCTGTCTAAAACAAACGTGCAAGAAACCAAGTTACCTGAGAGTAATCTGCTTCACTGTGACTTCTGCAACTTCAACACTGGACACCTGTCTAGTATGCGACGGCACTACCTAAACCGCCATGGAAAGAAGATCCTCAGGTGTAAGGTGTGCGACTTTGTCACTGGTTTAAGGTAAGTTACAACCACCATGAGTATTTTTCTTTATGTAAAAAGGGGAATGTTTTGGGAATGTGAAAACTACAGTAATTTATTTTTTCCTACTTATTAACCTTTAATTTTGGATATTTATGACCGCAAAAGTTGTCTCCAAACACT
Organism: Hozukius guyotensis; assembly: GCA_916700995.1. Classification (NCBI taxonomy): domain Eukaryota; kingdom Metazoa; phylum Chordata; class Actinopteri; order Perciformes; family Sebastidae; genus Hozukius; species Hozukius guyotensis. The sequence continues at coordinate 23,930 of CAKALU010062160.1, forward strand.
CGTTTCTCCTTCGTTTTATTAGGAAAACCCTGGAGATGCACATGGAGACGTGTCACTCTACATGCCAGTCAGAACCTACTCATCAGAAAGACCTCCGCTGCCCTTTCTGCCTCTACCAGACCAAGAACAAGAACAACATGATCGATCACATCGTCTTGCATCGTGGTAGGTTAGATGCTCGACAGGATCCGGTGTTCCCACCCACTCACATCCTCATCCGTCACATTATGTTCAGTCTTTCTTGTTTCTTTTGTTTTCAGAGGAGCGTGTTGTGCCGATAGAGGTGCGTCGCTCGAAGCTGTCGCGTTACCTTCAAGGCATCGTCTTCCGCTGTCACAAGTGCACTTTCACGAGCGGAAGTGCCGACAACCTGCGTTTGCACATGAAGAGGCACGACGACGTCAAACCCTACAAGTGCCGGCTGTGCTACTTCGACTGCACTCGGCTGAGCGACTTGGAGGCACACCTGAGTGATAAGCATCAGGTGAGGATTTGTTACTAAGCCCCTCTATGCATCACTGGAATTCCTCTGTGTCTGAAGGAATTATAAATCATCCACCTTCAATGTACTGGAATTTGGAAAAACGTAAAGGGAGTCACAGACACCTTCTTTGTTTCACATTTTCAGTAGCCATTGTAAAAATGCATTATAGAAAATAAAAGTTATTCAATGAACCCTTAGAGGGTTCAAAGAGTATTGTAGGTGTGACACTGGAGCCCCTATTCAACCAAACACAAGTTGTTGCAGCCGCAAGTATATACCCAATATCAAAAATCACATATTAACCGCGAGGCCATTTACAATCTGTATAGAGCTGCAACAATTAATCGATAAGTTGTCAACTATTAAATGAATCTGCCCCTATTTTGATAATCGATTAAACGTTCTGAGTACATTACTTAAGAAAAAATAAGTTACTTATTACTAAAGAAGTTATAAGTTTTAATAATGAGTTTCTTTATTTTATTTTTATTTTTATTTTGTGCAGGTTGTGAGGAATCATGAGCTTGTGGGTCAGATCAGCCTTGATGAGCTACAGGCCAGAGTTGGTGGGATGCCAGAAGAGGAAGAAGAGGAACCTTCGTCTAACCTGGAGCACCACAACGATGACAGCGAGGATGTAGAAACGGAGGAGTTTGTTACGGACTGTGATGACGTTCCACATGAGACACAAGCTAAGGACCAGGAAGAAAATAGCACAAGGGAGGAAATTACACTACAGACCAAGGAAGCGTATCAGAAGCAAGGGCTGGATGGCAAGAATGAAGAAGGCCCTGCCGAGAGCTCTCAAGAACAAGCAGCTGTGTTGTTGCCAGCCCGACTCAAACTCAGAGACGGTGAGGACAGCAGCATAGTGTTCACACAACATAAAGAGGAGGCAGCACTACGTCATAGCCTACTGCCGGATGAGGATGGCAGCATCCGCAAGACAGAGGAGAAGGCAGATCAGGACAGAACGGTTAAGACAGAGATTGTAGATAATGTTCAAAGTGAGACGACATTGCTGGGTGAAAAGGGCAGCATTCCTCTGGCCCACAACTCAAACAATCAAGTTAATATGGAGGCAAATAACAGCAGGGTTCAAGAGAGTTTTACAGTTGAAAGGCATTTACTAACCCTTTCGCCCAAGTGTGCACCACTTACGATGAGCCATAATGAGAGCTTAGGTGTCTCAATTACAAACTGCAAACAGGAAAAAGAGCCCAGTCTGAAAAGCAGTGAGGAGGTAAGGGAGCCTTACGGAGAAATGCCAGTACTTGAGAATGAATATCTCAAAGAAGAAATGCAGCCTCTTGGTTGCTGCAAGGAGGAAGATCAGAGTGATCAGGACAAAGAAGATGAGACGATCACCGAAGACGAGGAGAACAGAACAAATCAGAAACATGAGGAAGGTGATGGGATAAAGGAAGATGGCAATCCACGTGTGACCAAAGGTAAGATACTGAATTGATCGCACATTAAATAAACACATTAATAACAACAAATCAAACCTTCCGGCATGTTAGCCCACCATCATCTAACCGCACAATACACACGCATCATCCACACATAATCGTAAATATGAACTTCCCACAAATAATGCTCCAGGATATATCCCATAATGGACATACAACAAATATACAATCCTAAATATACAAACACAGCCCCCTTAAGCACAAGACACACACACAAATCCAATCATGACAAAGGAAGTCTGAGGAATTTATCTATTGTATGTTACTTTTCTCCTCCTATCCCATGCTTAAGAAAGATATTCAGAAAATACAAAAACATTATCAAAAAGATATTCAGTTAAGGCTCCAGTCTCCATACCTATCAAATCGAAACCAGAAACATTAACTTTTTTAAATAATATTTGTCGTAAATCATGATATAAAAACAAAATAATAAAATGAAATTAATTTTGTTTTCAACCTCATTTAGTTCACAATATTGACACAGTCTTTCATCTTGAAATGACTTTAAGGCAAATTATATTTAATGCATTTTTCACATTTGTAATCTTTCTTATATAAACAGTAAGTTCTCAATTCTGGCTTTTGCCAGATTTCTTCTTCCCATGATTGTATGTATTTAAACCAGACTTGGTATTTAAACTCCTCCACCTCCACATTTGCTTTTTGAAAATAATGTTCTTCAAGTCCACATTCATTCCAAGTACAAATGACTTGTTTTGTCTGACCAACAGTCCATATATAGATATTCCGTTTACAATGATGTAAAACAGAGAAAAGCATCAAATGATCACAGTGGAAGAGCAGGAACTTGTGAGTCATTTGGCATTTTTTGCTTGGAAAATGACTGAAAATAATAATTTATGATAAAAAAAAATAGTTGCAGATAAATTTTCTGTAGATCAATTAATCAACTTATCTATTCAGCTTAAATCAACAAGCATCAACTCCACAGAAAAGCAGCAATTTCACCACATTTGCTCCCTGCATTGACCAACATACTGGCTACCATACCGCAACTACTTCTTATGTCTGTATGATATGTCTAATGTATGTTACAAGTCCAATTGACGTGCCTCAAATGATGTGACTCTGCTGGCATGTACTGTTATAATAGATAATAATAGAGCACTGTGTTGGTTTTGTTCTTTTTATATCATGTCTAGACATACAAAACAACAGACTGCATTCCTAGATACAGAACATACCAACTATTTTTACAGTCACACATTTAATCATATATTTCATTAATAATCTTTGCTTAGATTCAATAAAAATATCGATGGTATCTCCGTGTCAAAAGTATGACTACTATTTGACAAAACCAGGACAGCATGCGTGTGAACATGGTTAAAAAACTAAATCTAGAAATCCCCCTTTTGATAATTTTAATAATCATTGATTTAAGCTAAAAATGTTAAACATTTGCAGGTTCCAGTTTTTCAAATGTGAAAATTTTCTGCTTTTCTCTGTTTGATATTGTGGTAAACTGAATATCTTTTTACTGTTAAACGACCAAAACAAGAAGTTTGAGGATGTCATCTTGGCATTTTTCACAATTTTCTGACATTTTATAGACTCAATGATTTGGGAAATGTCATGTGACACCAGCCTAAGTTCATTTCTCTTGTTCTTCAGGTGCACTCTCAGTCACGGATGGAGCTGCTGAAGTCCCACGGCCAGCAGCTACACAAGACAAACCGTTTACCTGTGAGTTATGTGGACGAAACCTCATGAACAGCTCTGAACTGGAGCGTCACATCATGCGACATAGAATCTAACGCTTTTCTTTATGTTTGGGATGGTAGAGAGGGCTTCCACTGTTGATTTGTTTTGTGGCAAGCCAGATTTTGTTTTCTTGAACCGTCCTCTACTGTCTTACTACTACTACTACGTTCTGTGTAAATCTGTACAACCTGGTTACGAATACATTTTTCATGTTTTGTAGCTTTTAAACCTTTTTCTAACGAGATGTTTTTTATGGTACAGTTGTTATGTGTAGGATTTAATTTCAGTTAATAAATGTCAGAACCAAGATGATTGTATTAAGTGTGACTCGTTGTCATTAATATCTTAAGTTTTCCTTAAAGACAATAATGGATATCCCTGAATAACCATCAAACTACTGCAAAAATGCTCCTTTTTTTTTATTCCTGCCGTTTATGTGAAGAGAGATATTAATCATTGATACTGTAAAACATGCAAACATCTTTACACTGTAAACTATTGTTACATATAAACTGGTACATCAGAGCATCCATGTTCAGTACCAAGAACTAGACCAACCTCCAAACCACTGAGTGTGGAAATGCTTGTGCTGCCTTCAGGTGCTGTTGGGTATTTTGATTAAAAGTTGTTTTGTACCCTGGCAGTGAGCAAGTAAACCGTTTCAAACGTACAAAAATAACAGTATTATGTTTGAAAAATTCCATGTAATTAATAAACCTCTGTCTTTTTAACCCCTTGTGTCGTAGGATATCATTTACTTTTGTTGTAAATAAACCTGAAACTGGTGTATCTTTTTACCTGTCGTCTCTCTGCTGGTGATGTAGTCCTCTGTATGTCGAACAGTGAGCAGCTGCAAAGAATACAACTCATTTTATCACAATGTTAAGGAAGTTATCACTGCTATTATTGTATTATTATAACTAATATATTTAATATACTATTATTACTACTTGGTGTCTGAATAGCTTCAGGACCTAACAGCAGTATAACACCAGTATTACTATCTCTACACCTCAGACCACTAGAGTCCATGTTTCTGTACATTCAGGTGAATAGCTTCAGGACTTAACAGCGGTAATACTATGTCTACACCTCACACCACTAGAGTCCATGTTTCTGTACATTCAGGTGAATAGCTTCAGGACTTAGCAGCAGTATAACACCAGTATTACTACGTCTACACCTCAGAGCACTGAGTCCCATGCTTATGTACATTCGGGTGTCTGGATAGCTTCAGGACTTAACAGCAGTTTTCCTAATTACACACTTCATGTTTACCTCACTATTGGTTTACCAAACAAACATATTATATTATTATATTATTACATTAGTATTGTATTACATGTTTATTATTGTATTATACTACATGCAGTGGTGGAAGTATTCAGATATTATACTTCAGTACAAGTAGCAATACTACCATGTAGAAATACTCTGTTACAAGTAAGGGTCAGGCATTCAAAATCCTTCTTAAGTAAAAGTGCAAAAATATTAGCATATGAATATACAAAAAGTACCAAACATAAAAGTACACATTATGCAGAATAATGTATATTATTGGATTATACTTATTGATGCATTAATGTGTTCATCACTTTAATGTTGCAGCTGGTTAAATTATAAGGTTTAGTATAATTATATTGAATAATTTAAAGGGACTGTTTGTAACTTCTTACACGTATAAATCACCCGGGTCGGTGTCCCATGCGCACTCGCGTGTGGCCGGAGTCTCTGCTGTACTCTGCTCCGCTGCTCCTCTTCCTGCCTGCCTTCACTCAGTTCGCTCCACCTCTAGACGTGAACGCGCGCACACTACACACTGCTGAAGGGTTAGTTTAGCTCTGAGAATATCTAGTGAATGTACAGTGGACGTTTGTGCAGAAATAACTGCAGCTCCTCCAGACCAACAGAGGTTTCCCGTGTCTTGTGAAGCAACGGGGCTCCACAGCGAGAAACGTTATCGTCTCTGACCGGGTGCCGGTGTCTCCCCTGTTCCCTCCGGCTGCGGTCGGGAGGCTGAAGCAGGAAAAGCAAACACTAGGATCAGCAGTGATTCATGGAGAGACCTTCATCTGGTCAGCTAACATCACTGCCAAGCAGGTGAAATATAGAGTGATATTGTGGTTTTAGCTGACGTGTGTCGCCTCACTGTTTTGAGCGATGCT
>CAKALU010062162.1:5270-23441 GCA_916700995.1 Hozukius guyotensis
CATTCATCTCTTGTTATACAAACATTTGTTTTATACACATGTTCTAATAATTATTTTGCAACCTTACCTGAGCGTTGGCGATACCTTAATAAATGAAGGCTGATCGCCGCCATGTCCCTTCAGTATTCCCCGTCCAACACAGTGGCTGGTTGAATTCATGACATATACTTGTAGTATTTCTGCACTGTGTATTACTACTTTTACTTGTGCAAAAGATCTGAATACTTCTTCTGCTACTGAAAAACCCTGAGAGCTGAACACAGAGAACTTAATTTAAAAATGTTACTGTATAGTTAGTGACATATGTACATTTTACATTCTTATATATTGTATGATTGCACATCCACCAGACCAATGTACATTAGAATTGTTTTTAGTCTTATTTGTTCTAAATATTGGACTTTATTGCAGACATACATGCCTTTCACGACACATATTGTACAGTGTGAGCACAAATAAAACCTTTGAATCTTTGCGGTCTCCAGTAACGAGCAGTAAACCCTAAACATCCCTGCAGAAATCACACAAACAGGTTTTTCTACATTCTCTAGTTATGTATATTTACAGTATGAGTGACTCCTCCTCTTTTTAACTGACACATAGAGTTATCGACTGTAAACAGTCACACGTCTGTACTGAATCACTTTGTTCAATCTGTCATTGAAGAATTAGTTCACTAAGGAGGAGTCAAACAACAGCTCTTATTATTATAAACAGTCTGTTCAATGGGTTTCTGTTGACTCTGCTTACAGACACATACATAACCATAATAATATATAGCCAAATATCACAAATCAAAAAATTAGCCTTGATCCAGATAAGAAAAAAAACAAAATACCTCTTTAACTTTATAACAAACTTTATGAAGCTCAAACATTCAACAGCAAAGACACAACTCCGCCAGTCAACTCTACATTATTATTTTGTTGTTTTATTTCGGACTCTGCACATGAAACCACATCAATGATACTGTGTGTCTTTTTGTTTTCTCCACAGTCCAACCATGAGGTGGAGCTCTCCTCATCTTCCTCTCCTCCTCCTCCTCCTCCTCTTCTCCTTCCTCACCACGTTGGTTGGAGGATTCAAGATCTGCGCCTACAATGTGCAGCAATTCAACTTTGCGAAAGCCTCAAACTCCAGAGTGCTACACACTGTGATGCGGGTAGGACACACACACTTTCTGCTGCTGTAACATTTCAGCTTAAACAAAAGGTAGATCTACAGTATATTGTATACTTCATTACATTGATCCTACACCCTCCGAAAGATCTGTTGTGTTAATGCGTTAAAGAAATTAGTGGTGTTAAAACGAATTTGCGTAAACACGTTATTAACTTCTGTTTTATCTGTTAGGAGATAGATAGATAGATAGATAGATAGATAGGTAGATAGATAAGTAGGTAGGTAGGTAGATAGATAGATAGATAGATAGATAGATAGGTAGGTAGATAAGTTGGTAGGTAGGTAGATGTTACATAAATTAAGTGGTACTCATTCGCAAATTTCATTGAAACAAACTGAAAACAAAACCAGTGGTCCAATGCATTAAGTCTGTCTGTCTGTCTGTCTGTCTGTCTGTCTGTTTGTCTGTCTGTCTGTCTGCGTGCAGATTGTGTCTCGCTGTGATATCTGTCTCCTGCAGGAAGTGATGGATCCTGACGGTAAAGTCATCAAAGCTCTGCTGGCGTCTCTCAACAGGTAACTACTGAAGCAGGTCACACTCACTAACTGCTGCTTCTCTCTAGTACTGTCTGTAGTCTGTAGTCTGTAGTCTGTAGTCTGTAATGCTACGTTCACATTGCAAGGTTTTAATGCTCAATCTTTCTGCATTAGTATTGTATTATTAGACCGCGTAACAACTCAATAACAGACTTCTTTATTTTACAAAAAAATGAAGGCCTTTATTTCTGTGTCAGTCACACTTTCACTTTCACTTCTCTCTGTCCAAACTTTCATTTCTCTATCAGTATTTTTTAACTTTGCTGGTTGTAGCTGATATTTGTACATTTGAATTTGATAATTTTAATGAGTTTCAGATGTTTTTAAACTGAAGTAAAACAGGGTTCATTGCAGGGTTCAGAGAACAGATGAAAGTACTAATTATTTGTCATCATTATCAATTCTTATAGGTGAAGTCTCTCTCATGTTTGACTATTTGAATGTTGACAAAACGTCACCTACTAAACTGAAGGATTTAAAAATGTGCTCAGACAGTAACACTAACAGCATCATGTATATTAATACAATATGGTGATCATTATGTGTTTCCTGTCTGTCTCCAACAGGGAAATTGACAGGTACAGTGGATTTTATTAGCATGTGGAACATCATCTAATCATTATTAATCATCTCAGTCACCTTGATTTACCCTCTGTACTAATCCTAATGCCTGTAATAATCGAGGGCTCAAGTAACAAATTAGATCAGAACTTACCTTACCTTAGAATCTTACGGTGAATGCAGTTTGGTTAGAGTGCTGAGATGTAAACCTGGACTGAGATGGATCAAAAAGACACACAGTGATATTGTGGTTTTAGCTGACGTGTGTCGCCTCACTGTTTTGAGCGATGCGCGTTCATGTCTATGTAGAGCGAGCACAAGCGCGAGCCCGAGCAACAGGATTCTGACTTTCGTTGACTTAACGGCCACAGGTCTCACTGTTAACAAGCAATTTCTGATTCTTACAAACAGTCCCTTTAACGTCCATACTTCCATTTGAGTATGTTTCTAATTGTCTGTCAAGTACTCATTCCATTATACCATACTACTAATATCCAAATAAATATTTTTCTCACAAAATATCTATACATTTAATGATAGTGGTATTGACGCCATTTTTTTTGGCTCCACCTCAGAAACGGCCCGGTTTAACCCTGATTATATGGCTTTGCTTTGATCAGCAGGCCGCTGCTTTCTTTCTGGTGATCTCTAACAGGGAACAATCTCATTTTGCTCATTTTGTCTCTGTTTGATTTGTTGGTGAATAATTTATTTACAATCTGTTGTGGTTGGTTCCAGTCTGCTCATAGATTTAAGCTGGTTGGCTAATGGAAACGTGGGATTTGCAAGCGCTCTTCTTACCTAACAAATGCATGTCCATTCTGAGGGTATAAACCACTCCATAATCCACATGGGATAAAAAAAAAAAAAGCATGAATCCTACATATACAGTCTAAAAGGTGGTTGTTGTGCATGTGTGGATCTGTGGGAAACGTCTTGTCAAACAGGTCATATTAGGGGAATATATGCGAAGGCTAATATTGGAGCTAACCGAGGGCTGTCCCAGTGGTGGAAGAAGTACTCCGATCCTTTTACTTATGTAAAAGTAGCAATACAAAAATGTAATAATACTCCATTACAAGTACAAGTTCTGCATTTAAAATCCTAGTTAAGTAAAAGTACAGAAACATTATTAGCTAAGTATAAGCAGTAAAAGTACATGTGCAGTAAAATGTCTCCTGTGGCTGATATATTATTATATATAGGATATAAATACGGTATATGATATATAGTCCAGTGGTTCCCAACCTAGGGGTTGGGCCCCTCCAAAGGGTCACCAGATAAATCTGAGGGGTCTTAAGATGATTAAAGGGAGAGAAGAAGAACTTTTCTCTAAACTTTGTGAAAGATTGGATCATTTGTTAATGAAATGAAACCATGTGAGACATTTAGAGGGTAAATGTTTCTTTGGTGGAACTAAAAAAAAACGTTTTTTTCATACATCTGAGACATGACAAGGCGACACAACTAGACACTGACTACTTTTACATGCACAAAATGTTTCGGTTTTTGCCCTTATTCCGAAAAAGACAATATTCCTACTAACCTGTTTACATGGCTGATGAAAATGAAGCCTCCATCTTTCATTCCTTCAACCACCTTTTTGAAACGGGAGGCGTTGCGTTATTTGCGCATATCCAAAAACCTGTCGATATCCAAGTCTTTCATAATGTTTAAAAGTAGGTGTGTTTCTCCTTCTTTTCTTTTGGTCATGCATCTCTACAAACTGTCGGCTTGTTGGTTTGTGTACAACGCACAGAGCTGACCGTAAACCCTGATTTAGACTCATATTGTGAATGTCCAAAGAATGCTCCTAAAACCAGAATAATATCAGCATATCACACGTGTCTTAATCTGAAAATGCTCCATTCAGAATAAGACCTAAATCAGAATATCCAAACAGAATATGCTGTTTACACGACCCCTATCAAATTCACTATATTGTCATATTCGGAATAATATTAGTGGAATATTAATGTGCATATAAAAATCGTTTTCCATTATTACAGGCATTTTTTTGTAAGAGGTCACAAGCCAAAAAGTTTGGGAACAATAACTATCTAAAAATTTAAAAATGTGTTGTATTTTCACATAATTTTAATTAAAAATCTTTGCCTTCAAAGTCACTAAAGTTATCAGATAAGTGGAAAAAGCACAATATTTCCCTCTGAGATGTAGTTATTTTCCACCACGGGGCTGTCCAGCTAGGCTACTTGAGCTTCAGTGTTCTCTGCTAACTCATTCAGATGAAGAACAGCTGGTGAAAGCCACGTTATCATGGGTTGATGACCCTGATGAACACAAAGACAACTATATGTTTTATATTTATGATAAAACCTACTAGTGGGTGTAGCAGGCCTCTTCTGACCCACATCTATGAGGCTGATAACCACTGATAATGCCCATTCAATGACCTGATAATGCCCATTTAATGACCTGATAATGCCCATTTAATGACCTGATAATGCCCATTTAATGACCTGATATCAGTCTAACCGTCTGCCAAAACTGAATGGTTTAAGACATTGAAATGTAAAGGAAAAGTTTGAATCTTTTATGTAATGCAGTGTCCACACATACACACGCTCACCATAATACCTGTCTTTGGAGGATTTTTGTGGAAAATAAATTTATTCGTTGTGATTAATTTTAGTTTTTCATGCATGTTGTGGGTGTAAATCATTAAACTTAAAACCCAAAAACCCAAAAGATTTGAGTTAGGATGAATGTGGTTGGGGAAAGTGAAGTGAAATCATTTATCAGGACTGATAAACCTCAAAACAAACACTCTCCAAACCCCTGTGGGACCGTTTCTCCACACTCTGAGAGCAGTGTGATGTGTTCCTGTATTGACTGCCGTCTTTCTGCTTCATTTTAGTAATCAACAGTTTCTCTCTTTGTCTGTGTGTTGTGGTGTGTTGAGGTATGACGATTACAGCTACAAGTCATTGTCCAGTAAGAGTCTGGGAAACTCTGCCAAAGACATGCAGCAGTACGTTTTCATCTACAGGTAAGACACAAAACGAGTGCAGGAGGAGAAACATACCTGTACACACCTGGATCTGGTCTCTCAGCCTGTGGGATGTATTACAGAACTAAGATTTTTTAGCTCATCAGTGAACAATCAAGAAACATTTCTCTTTGGATTTACCAGCAGTCTTATTCCTCTTGTGCTGGTAATCTGGTGAATGTGACGTCTTCTTCTCTCCCAAACAGGACGGATACGGTGAATGTGACGGCTCAGCATCAGTACCAGAAGAAACAGTCCTTCGTCAGAGAGCCGTTCGCCGTTCAGTTCGAAAGCGCGAAAACTGGTCAGTCAAACGTCAATATAACAGCCGATTCGTAAATTTACAGTTCTAGTGTCCATGACTAACATTTATCCTTCCTCCCTCCATTCTTGTTTTTTCCTTCCCTTTCTTCCTTCTTTCTCTCCTGCAGCCATCAAGAAGTTTATTTTGGTTCCTCTGCACACTGATCCCGATCAGGCCATCAAGGAGATCGACCGGCTCTACGACGTCTTTGAGGAAGTCAGCAAGAAATGGAAGAACACGGTGAGGAGATGGGATTTGATAGGATGAATATGAAGCAAATCTTCATCTTGGTTATGTCAATGGAAAGCCATCAGGAGAGTGAAACCCCTTAAAAGATTGTGTTTGTGTGTAGAATGTGATGTTCCTTGGAGATTTCCACGCCGGCTGCGCCTACCTGACTCGAACCAACAAGAAAAGTATCAGACTGTTTACCAACTCCGCTTTTTCCTGGCTGATCGGAGACAAAGTGGACACCACCGTCACCGACGAGACCAACTGTGCTTATGACAGGTAGGTGTGTGTGTGTGTGTGTGTGTGTTAGGGATGGGCACCAGACTTTTTCAATTCGATACGATACCAATACTTTTCGTTCCAATTTTACCAATACCGATACTGATCATTTCTTAAATTGATATGTGATTTTCTTTTTTTTTAATAGTGGTAATTCTTAGAAAAAAACAATTTTATATTACTTTATTTTACATTTTATTTATGTTTATATTTTAGCCCTATATTTTTAGACACTATTTATTGATACCATTATTTATTTATGTACTACTGTTTGCCTGTTATTCTGATTGCTCTTATTAGTAAGTACATAATAGTAATTACAGTAGCAGTATTAGGGGTAGCCTATAGATTGAAAGCATGATCGCTAAAACGGAGGAAGACATTTCATTATATTATATTATATTATATTATATTATATTATATTATATTAAGTATTAACCTTAAACAAGGAAAATAAGCCACAGCCATACTTGACGTGAGTTTTATAAATTACTTGTGATTAATGAATTATTTTCTATCACGTCAGTAATTCAGTTCATGTCGGCCTACGGTACACACTCGTCTCCTGAGCGTCTAGCAGCGATTATAGCTGAACTATCCAGATTCTAAGTAGCTGGAGACAAAACTTTATTTTTCTTCTCCAAGTAGATCATAAACCCTTTAATATAATAAGGACTCGTTGAAATCGGTTGAGAAATGTAGACGTTATAGTGCTTTTTATCCAGAAAACGGCAGCTCCCCCGTTCACTAGTATAGGGTTACAGGCCAGTCTTGAATGGTCCAATATGGCGCCCACGTTGACGTATAGCCGCAACGGGCTGAAGCGTCCAATGCGGCGTCATTGTATATATGTCTATGCCTCCTGTAGTAAACTCACTCACATGTTTGATGCTGAAGTACACAGAAGTGTTCTCAGGGCTGTTTTGGCACAAACATTCGGCTATATTGCAAACGTTTGGAAGTGATGCAGCCACGTTTTGTTTATATCATTTTATTATCAATATACCAAATGAGTAGCTTGTGAGTATTGAAGTATGGATCCGCCCATCCCTAGGGTGTGTGTGCTAGTAAAAGACAGATGAAAGGAGGTGAAGAGGAATAGAAATAAGTGGGTGAGAGGGAGGACATGAGGACAGAAGCACGAGATGTGATGGGAGTGAAAAGAAGGACGAAACAAAGGGAATCCTTTATATTTCTGCATATTTTTGAAAGTTTGAATATTGTTTTGTTTTAGTTTTTTCCACCACATTTCAGCTCACACTGCATCTATATTCTTTGTGTGTGTGTGTGTGTGTGTCAGGATCGTGGTCCATGGGAAAACCTTCCTGAAGGCCATCAGTCCGTTCTCTGCAAAAGTCTTCAACTACGCCAAAGAGTTCAAACTCACCAGGAGCAGGGTCTGTCTCTCTGTCTCTCTGTCTCTCTGTCTCTCTGTCTCTCTGTCTGTCTGTCTGTCTGTCTGTCTGTCTGTCTGTCTGTCTGTCTCTCTGTTCTGTCTGTCTCTCTGTCTCTCTGTCTGTCTGTCTGTCTGTCTCTCTGTCTGTCTGTCTCTCTGTCTCTCTGTCTCTCTGTCTGTCTCTCTGTCTCTCTGTCTCTCTGTCTGTCTGTCTGTCTGTCTGTCATACTTGCCAACCATCCCGATTTTCCCGGTAGACTCCCGTTTTTCATTGCCCTCTCCTCCCTCTCCCCGCATTTGTCACGATTTATGGCGAATTTTCAGATTTGCAGATATTCTGCGTCATCATCGACTTTTTCATGGATCCAACGAGTTTCTCTGTGAAATTTCATCTTTTCCTCCAAATGCTCTTCAGTTGTTTATGTTTAAATTCAAAATGCACATAGAAAACAGATGTACTTGTTGTTTGACTCTGTGCTCTGTTGCTTCTGTCTGCCAGGTGCTGATGGTAAGCGACCACTATCCTGTGGAGGTGAGACTAAAGAGCTCCGCCCTTCTCCTTCAGGCCACGCCCCTCCTGATCCTCATCACCGTCTCTGCCATCGTCCAGTCTTTCCTGTCCGCTCTGTGATCGTCTGCTTCCGTCTGCTTCGGCCTCGAGATGTAACTGCTCTAAAAGCCTTTTTTTTGTTCACCTGCACATCGATACTCTGATAATTGCGAGGGATTAACATGGTTCAGAGCAACACAGAGTTTCTAATAGATTCAGTTCACCTGGATTATTATTGTGTCATGTGACCAAAATAAAGCTGATTGAGCCGCCGACCAGCCTCAGGAAAAGGAAAGATTAAATGACGCATAACTGTCTGTTTATCACAGCTTCATTGGCCCGGTTCAGATCTGGTATTAACCCGCGTCCTGAGTGATCCGAACAAAAGTGGACAGCTTTAAGTACGTCTGTTCACACCTGGCATTAGAATGCGTCTCCAGCGACCACTTGTGATCGGATCTCACTTCCCCGCTCTATATGCAAATAAGCACGTAGTAAACACACGGCTAAAACAGCAGATGTTGTGACGTAATATTACATGAATGTCAGTAGTAATATCCAACATATTTGTGAATTCTGGTACATTTTATTAACATCAAAATAAAAGGTTATTGTACCGGCGGTCCCCGGGGACCTCTCGCCAGACAACAGAGGCGTACAGAACTTTAGAGAGCCGGGGAGGAGAGAGAGCGAGCAGGCAGGTGTCAGCTCCGTGCAAAACAGCCGAACGAAAAACACCGACACATCTCCGACAGTATGATGATAATGCACTTCCCGTGCCTAGTCTGATAGTCTGTAGATATGTAGCATATAGATAAGATATATTTTAATAAAATACATCTGCACTGACAGAATACAGTAGAGCACAGAAACCGTTTCCATGCTGCGAGACAGACAAGCGTTCGCGTCTGTCTGTCTATTCACATGAGGAGCTCAGAGACCCTGCGGATCCCAGTCAGATGAGCAGGCGGTCCTTAATGTGGCTCAGGACACATTCACTACACACTGCTAAAAGAATGTGGTCATATGTGACCCAGACCACCTCTGAATGTGGTCTGAAAGATCCGATCTCAATGCGTCTTGAGTGCGTTCATACTTGTACTTAGAGCTGTCCACTTGTGATCCGATCACTGAGGACGTACAGTATGTTAATACCAGGTCTGAACAGGGCCATTATTTCATTATTATATCAGGATTAATTCATCTTTTTTTAAGGTGCTCATGTGTATTTTGCAATCCCAATTTTATTTACCTTGTTCTCTCCAGATATCAAACCATGATTTTGTGATTGTGGTGTTTTAAAGGCTTAGTTCAGATTCACCAAAAATCCCAGAAAAACACAAACAAACTAACCGATCGATGCAGCGGTAGACCAGCAATTCCCGCGTTCTGCGAGGTAAAATTACTGTTTTTGTCAATGGAGTCTGGTGGCTTCAGTTCCCCGTCGGAAAGGGCTGTCTGATGGTAAATCAGAGGAAATATTCTAGATATAGTGTACCCTTTAACTGATATTGATTTTTGTTTTTAGGCAGGGCTTTTATACACTGACTATGGATGCGTACGTCACACAACCGAACTATCCCTTTAACTTGCTATAAGGACCTTTTAAAACACAGCGGTTCTCTGCTTCCCTAACCATCTGTGCTTTACCTAAAGTTTTATCAACACAATCATCCTAGAGATATTATTTGTCCTCACATCACAAATTTCAAAAATCTGTATGACACTGAAACTATGGATGAGTCAAAGTGAAGGAGTGGATAGTAACAGAAATGTCTACATCACACAACACGGAGACTTTAAATCAAAGAGTTATACTCAAACCTTCACAGGAAAACCTCCATCTGGTGCCATTCAGAAAATGCCAAATACTTTCATTATTTTAATTTTAACAGTAATAGTGAAAGTGATGACGATGATAGTAATTGTCTACATTAATTCATATTTATTAACTGTTTAACAAGAACAACTGAGCAGTAATTCTGGTCCGCATGGCCTTTTGGTTCTGGTTTATGGCTTTCAGACGATTTATCAGGTTTTTATCCAAAGTGTCATTCAGCAACGAGTTGCATGAATATAATAATAGTAATATAATACAACATTAAATAACATAATGTATAGAGGATGGAGAGTTGAACCACTGACCCGGGCGCAAGCCAACAGACTGAAAGCAGTCCAGGATCAGAGGACTTCAGAGTTTTTACGCTTTCTTAATGAATGTAAATACTGTATATTGAATTTTAATAAAACATTGTGTAACTGTTTGGTTTTTCTAGCAGGTGAATGTGTAAACTGTTCTTTACTGGACTGTGCCTAAGTACAAATTTAATGTACTTGTAATTTGCTTGAATATTATACATTTTGTTTAGATAAATAAATACAATTTAAAAAATAAAAATAAACTTTTGCTGCTTTTTTACTGCACTACATGCAGTTTTAGTTACTTGTTACTTTACAGGTTACAAAAAAACGTAGGATCTTATAAAAGGTGATGCACTTTTATAGTTTAAACTAACAGTTTATACAATCTGCTACAACAACAACAACAGTGATGCTTACACATTAATGCATCAATAACAATAATCAAATAATATGATGCATAATAATATAACACTCCCAGGGGTCATTTTTTCTGCATAATGAGTGCTGCTACTTTTCAGAATCAGAATCAGGTTTATTATCAAGAAGGTTGCCTCATGCAGGGAAATCTGCCTTGATATTTTGGTGCATAACGGTCATAATAAACATAGTAAAAATAAAAAAAAGACAAAAACAAGAACTGCAAAAGTCAAGAATCATAAAATATAATAGAAATTTACAACAAAAGAATATTAAAAAATGTGTTAAATATATCTTTTTTTAGAATGAAGAGTTGTACAGTGTTTAAAACAAAGATGATGGGAACGTGCAAATGTTTACAATATAAAGAATACATGATACATTAAGTACATTTAGATAATAATATGTACACACGTACTAGTTACTTCACAGATTCAGATGATCAATACGAAATAGTATCAACATGTAAAATGATTTATTATTATTACAGATCAAGCAGTATATAAGGTAATTTAAATTAGCAACACCTTTACCAAATGCAACATTAGAGTGATGAACAAATTAATGCTTCAATAACTTATATATATATATATATATATAAGTTATTGCTTAAACTTCAATAACTTATATATATATATATATAAGTTATTGAAGAATTAATTAAGTAAGTTTATTATACTATATATATATATATATATATATATATATATTGTATAATATATTATATTATGATATATTATAAAGTTATTGAAGCATATATAGATTATTCTGATTATTCAACATAATATGCACTTTTAGTTTTGGTATTTTAAGTATATTTTGATGCTTTTGTACTTTGGTTAAGTAAAATTTTGAATGCAATACTTTTTACTTGCATCGGAGTTTTATTTTTTTTATATTAAAGTATTGCTACTTTTATTTAAAAATACCTTTTTCCACCAATACTTTCATGCTATTTAAGCATATATAGATACATGTGAGTTTACTCAGGAACTTCATGTCAGCCCTCTAACAAAACTGTTTGGTTTAAAAGACTTTTAAAATAAAAAAAATAAACTTTCTGTTCAGTTTTTAGCTCTGGTATTGCTGTGGTTGGAAAAGTGACTGAGTATATTTACTCGAGTATTTGCGCCCCCTACCGTCCTCTATGGAGCACTGCATGACCTTATATGGTCATTGTCCGACATCCAGCGGGTCCCGCCTCCTCCTGCTGGCTGAAGCCGGAGGAAGGCTTCAGGAATCAGGATACAGTCAGCTGTGTGAGGACCCTAGAGAACCAGCAGCCCCGGAGGCTCCTCAGCTTCAACCGTTACATCTACCCGCTGACATGGACTAACCGGAGCGGGTGGACAGTCCTCTTCAGAACCAGGGTGAGTTATCCAGACCTAAACGTGATAAATAGTGCTAACTTGAGCTAATATATCACCAACTCACATTATAAAGTTGTTGTTAGCTTGTCTGCTAACTTTAACACTGCTGTGTGTTGAGCTGCTAACAGTGTTAGCCGTTATCTCCACAGCACCTTCCTTCAACATGGGTATTAATGTAGTTATTGATCTGATAATGTGGGTGTTAACCAGCTAATATTTAACCTATTAAGGGTGCTGGAAGGTGTGGTTCAGATAAACCAGGGGTCAGCAACATGAGGCTCTTTAGCTCCTCTCTAGTGGCTCTCTGTGGATTTATAAACATGGAAATTAATAACTGTTTTTTGTTTACATTTTTATTCATCATTGTTGTAGGTCTATGGTACGACGGGACTATGGAGTATTATAGCCACATTGAGGAAGAAAAAAATCTGAAATTTCGAGAATAAAGTCATAATATTACGAGAATAAAGTCACAAGTTCATGAAGAAAAAAGTTGTAATATTATGAGAATAAAGTCATAATATTACGAGAATAAAGTCACAAGTTCATGAGAAAAAAAGTTGTAATATTATGAGAATAAAGTCACAAGTTTATGAGAAAAAAAGTTGTAATATTATGAGAATAAAGTCATAATATTACGAGAATAAAGTCACTAGCTTATGAGAAAAAAAGTCATAATATTATGAGAATAAAGTCATAAGTTTACGAGAAAAAAAAGTCGTAATATTATGAGAATAAAGTCACAAGTTTATGAGAAAAAAAGTTGTAATATTATGAGAATAAAGTCATAAATTTACGAGAAAAAAAGTCGTAATATTATGAGAATAAAGTCATAAGTTTACGAGAAAAAGTTGTAATACCATGAGAATAAAGTCATAAGTTTAGGAGAAAAAAGTCGTAATATTATGAGAATAAAGTCATAAGTTTAGGAGAAAAAAGTCGTAATATTATGAGAATAAAGTCATAAGTTTACGAGAAAAAAGTTGGCATATTATGAGAATAAAGTCATAATTTTATAAAGTAGTAATTTTACGTCTTTTTTTCTTTTTTTCTCGTAAAGTTATGACTTTATTCTCGTAATATTACGACTTTTTTTTCTCTTAAAGTTATGACTTTATTCTCGTACTATTCCGACTTTTTTTCATGTAAAGTTACGACTTTTTTCTCATAATCTTATGACTTTTTTTCTCGTAAAGTTACGACTTTTTTCTCGTAATATTACGACTTTTGATCTCGTAAAGTTACGACTTTTTTCTTGTAATATTACAACTTTTTTTCTCGTAAAGTTATGACTTTATTCTCGTAATATTACGACTTTTTTTCTTGTAAAGTTATGACTTTTTTCTCATAATCTTATGACTTGAAGTGTGCCAAATGGGTTTTCTACCTCTTGAAAGGGAATCTGGCTGTAAAATACTACTGATATCCACTACAGGAGGCTATGAGCACACAATGGAGCCTATGGACATGACATTAACCCTGTGCGTCATCACATTCTACCATTGTGCACAGTATAAAATCAATAAAAAAACAACTAAATTATATAATTTTGACTCCAAATGGAGTAGTTTTAAAGTGGAAATACAATTTCTCATGTGTTGATTTTGTAACTAAATATTGAAATCATTGCCAAACAAACATTGTTTGGACAAAATTCACTTGGAGTGTTGTTTTAATTGAGAAACAATTCGGAAAAAAGACCACCACAGCATTTTATGAAGTTTTTAAAGGCAGTGCTCGGCTGAAGCCTGGTAGGGGTCCGTCCGGTAAAACAGGTTAACTGATATTAGTTGTCTGTAAAGGCAGCAGTATCTTTACAGACGCTCGTATCAAAAGACTTTATATATTTATATTTACGGTGCTATGTTGTTAATAAAAAATACCAGGCTGCGGGCTGACTTAGCGGGCTGACTTAGCGAGCTGCTGCATTATTAATGTGTGACATGATTTCCATTCAGAGAGGCCGCCGGCTCTGTAACCGGAGCCAACTCAGCCTGCTGCCATCTCTGCCGGGGTTGTTCCGGATGTAGATCAGCGTGTCTGTAGAGCTGAAATGCGACCGAGTAGTTTTTTAAAGTGACCTGGTTTGTGGAGGTTAATCTGTGTACATACTGCAAGCTTGACCTTCTCTGATCATTACAAGACATCCAGACACATGTTAATTTACCTGCTACCTCTTTCTTTTTTTTAATCTGTAGCTGCACACAGTGATACGCACGCACAAATCGTGTCCCATGGAATTAATCTGTCTCTCCACATTGATTAATAAGGCCCTATTAATTGTTCTCTAATCTGCAGATATTATCTTGACAACGTCTTCCCCGAAAGTCCAACAGTTTTTGTAACTTTACCTTAAGTAGCCTGTATCAATATACAGTGTTGGATTCTTTATTTCATAGAAATAGCTAGCATGGAACACACATATTTCATATCTGGGACAAGCATAAGCACAAAAAAAAAGAAAATTCCTAAAAAGGGTTGAAGTCTGAACTGTTAGATGATTAATGAGCATTTTGATTTATAGCTGTTCCCCTGTTGTCTCTTCAGCCCGTCCCCCCCGCTGCGGTGGCCAGGCGCCGTCATGGCGTCCCGGCTGCTCGACCGTCTGAAGCGTTCGTTGTTTAAAGATGGTCAGGGGGCGGGACCCGAGCAGGAAGCAGCAGGTGGACAGGAAGAGGAGGAGTTTGTAGAGGACCGCTGGGAGGCGGAGCTGGAGGAGGAGGACGAGTGTGTGACTGATCGGCTCGGAGGGATGCTGTGCTTCGATAGCGGAGGAGGAGGAGGAGGAGGAGGAGGAGGAGCAGCAGAGGATGGAGGCGAGGGCGAGGGGTCGGGACTGGACAGTGACTCTGACTTCCTGGGAGAGTCGATGGAGGAGGGGCTCAGCAGCACAGGTGAGCTGCTATTCTGCTCATTTAACACTTGCATGAACATTTTCTAGGGGTGTGAAAAAAAATCGATTCACCTATAGTATGTATCGCTATTATTTTTATGATTTTTGAAATAGATTTTTTTAATGCCAGAATCGATATATTTGCTTCATTTGAGTCTATGCGGAGGTCGAAGGAAGTTACCGCTTTTATTGTTGTAGTCTGAGTAACGTGACGTTATATCCGTTCCGTATCCGTCAACCAAAACAAACAGTAGCCGGGTCTACGTGGATACGACCTGCACCCTCACATGTTAAATCCAAAGTGGTAAACACTACACATCCAGTAAAGTATGGAAATGCTTTGGGTTTCACACATTGCAGGAAAAGCAGAGCTAGACATCACGGCTAAAGCTGCATGCTAACTCTGTCATGGACAGGAAACGTTATTGTATTACGGTACATCAATTTTCTTAGTTTTTCCAAAACCGATAGCAGAACCGTTAACGTCAGAGCTCATTGATACTACGGTCTTCAAACATTTTTCCCCAGGGCTCTTTCAGTTCCGGGTTTCGGTACCCATTCCTTAGTACATTAAAGTCACATCAGGCGTAGATTAACAGCACTAAATGCTACCCAGTCACCTGACCCTTGTCTCACCTGTCTGGTACAGACACCAGTCCTGTGGGTGTGTCTCCGGTGGGCCCCTCCGCATCCTTCCTGCTGACGCGGCAGCTCCAGGAGAGCTGGAGGACCCTGCGTGGACTCGGTGGAGGAAGTCCTACCTCGGCCGGGAGGCAGCTGACAGACAACTTGCTGTTTGAGGTGACCGACGCCAGCGTGGTGCAGGACGGCTCCTCTAAATATGTGGTGAGTTCAGACAGCCTGTGTATCACGATTTTTTCTTTTTTTTTACGTGACGTCATATCCGTCACCAAAACAAAACACAGCCGGCCGCAGGACTTTAGTCACCAGAATGCAGGAAATAAAGTCTCTGAAACTTAAATTTTCCTGGGGATGACCCGCAGACCCCCCACTTAAGTTTTTAAATCCTCCCTATTTTTGAGGTCTCAAGATTGACAAGTATGCTCATGAGGCACAAGGGTTAAAAGATCATCAATACAGTTTTAAATCCCAGACACTTCCTGAATAAACAGAAAGTTAAACCAACAAAATAGTATTTAACTCATTCGTCTCTGTCTCTCTCCAGCTGTACACCATCCATGTGATCGAGTCTGGCGGCAGCGACAAGACTCCCGCCATCATCACCCGCCGATACTCCGACTTCCAGCGGCTCCACACCACGCTGCGCCGTAACCACGGAGACCAGATGGAGCGCGTCTGTTTCCCACGTGAGTCCCGTCATCATGGATGTTGACGCTCAGAGAGGCTCACTGGTGACGAGGAGGCTTGGATCCTCAGCCCGGCAGCATCAGTAACATCATAGATGGAGAGAGTCCTCATTGGAAAAAGTCTCCCGCGGCAGAAACATGACCACTTCCTGTTTTGATCTCCGCAGGGAAGAAGCTGCGCAGGAACTTCACGGCGGAGACGATCGCCAAGCGGAGCCGGGCGTTTGAGCAGTATCTGTCTCACCTGTGTTCCCTGTCTGCCCTGCGGGGGGCGCTGTGTGTCCGACAGTTCTTCTACCTGACTGACCTGCAGAC
This sequence comes from Hozukius guyotensis, assembly GCA_916700995.1. NCBI lineage: Eukaryota > Metazoa > Chordata > Actinopteri > Perciformes > Sebastidae > Hozukius > Hozukius guyotensis. Next base: position 21,786 of record CAKALU010062162.1, read on the forward strand.
CGGACAGCTGCTCATCAGGTAACTGACACACCGACAGAAAGATGGATCTGACATGAACAGTTAAAATGGCCAAAATTATGTTTATGCTCAATTTGATTGTATTGTCTGAGACACATTCCTAAATGTGAGTTTATTATTTTCTTCAATTTATGACATCATAAATTAAATACCTTTAGGTTTACGTGAGGTGTCGGCAAAATACATTTTTCTGTGAGCTGTCTGTTTGAGTCCCAGCTCTGTTGAAGCTGATATGCAATGGGTAACGTCATGGTGGCTACGCCCACTTCTTACATACAATGTATGCTTATTTGCTATGTTCACACAATGTATGACAAAGCTACAAAACGGCCAGCGTGGCCAGCTACATTGTCTCAGAGTCATAGACCGTCGGTCACAAGAACAATCCCTTTTTGTTTTGGGTGCATGTTCAACACACTGTTGTTGAAGCCACAAATTTAGCTTTGTCTGGTTGTTAGTACAGCCGTGAACAGCGCAGCAAGTACCAGAGCTCCGCAAGGACATTTTAGAAAATGTTAATTTAACCAATATCTGTTAAAAAAATACAGCAGGATTTGCTAAATTGAAGGCGAATTACTTTTCAAAAGAAGCGCCGTTGGCGGTTAGTGGTTATCCACTATGGTTAGCCTGTGGGACTGAGAACCTTACTGCTACAGCGCTACCTCACCGGAAGTTACGCCCATAATCATTTCTACAGTAACGCCCCCGAGAATAAGGTGGATAGTCTTTATGAAGTATCGTGGAGACTCGTATCTCCCGTGTTGGTATTGAGAGTTGAGTTTGTGTTGTTTCGTTGAGGGTGGGACGTTACCAGGAGGCCTTGGGTCCGCTGCTCAACGCCAAGAGACTTCAACACAAACTGGGCTGGGCAAATTACTATGACAACCAGGCCCAGGCCCCGCACCCGGCCTCCTCCCATTGGTTCTTCACTTTGGTGGGGCTGTCGAGCTGTTTCCAGGAAGTGGACCAGCTGGAGGAGGCCCGGGATCACTGTGACGATGCCCTCCGTGTCCTGACCCCCGCTGAGACGGACGCAGAGGACAGGCCCCTCCCACTTGAAGAGAAGCCCCAGCCACTGACTGAAAAGCAAGACGCATCGCCGCAGTGCCTCGACAGGCCACACCCCCTCCTGTTGCCGTTGTTGCGGGCGGTGGTTCGGCTGTCGTGGCAGACAGGAAGGGACAAGCGGCAGTGGGAGGAGCTTCTGCAGCAGCTGGAGGAGCAGAGTGCGGGGCTAGTAGACAATCAGCCAACCATCAAAGAGTTTCTGGTCAAACACAACCTGCAGGAGAGCGAGGGGGACGGCTAGAACAACACACACACACACACACACACACACACACACACACACACACACGCACACACACTGCAGAGTACAATCGCTACGCTACAACATGAGTGCTGCGGCCACTGTGGGAAAAAAAACGTCTGAGATTTAGAGAATAGAGAGCTGAAGTCCCTCCCCTTCTGGTGGACCATCATGGGACCTTATTTCAGAAAATATATGAACGATAGTCAACGGAGAGAGAAAAATATTTTTTTCATGAAGGAGGTTATATAACACTCCAAACTTGCGCAAATTTTAGCGAGGAAAAACTGTCCTGGCCATTTTCAAAGGGGTCCCTTGACCTCTGACCT
>CAKALU010062167.1:0-16700 GCA_916700995.1 Hozukius guyotensis
TAATATATTGCGATACTGTAAATAAGGCGATATATTGCGATTTTTTTAATCTAATTTTAGGAAAACTGTCATAATATAAAGAACACACCACCATATGCATAAAATCTGAGTAAAAAAAAGTGTATTTTTTATGCAATCAGAACAGTGGGATTTGCATTTGCATATATATATATAATATATTGTGATACTGTAAATAAGGCGATATATTGCAATTTTTTTAATCTAATTTCAGGAAAACTGTCATAATATAAAGAACACACCTCCATATGCATAAAATCTGAGTAAAAAAAAGTGTATTTTTTATGCAATCAGAACAGTGGGATCTGCATTTATCACATTACCTGTATCATCCAACATCATACTTTCAGAGGACACATACACTGAGAGGGCGCATCTCTTTGCAAATTAAATAAAGTATTGACTAAACTGCAAACTATTAACTAAAAATGTATACATAGTTTTTGAGAACGATACAGTATCACAAAACATAATATTGCGATATTTTTCTTACACCCCTAATGACAGCTCATGATGAGTTTATGAGCACCCTTCATTCTTTAATTAACAGTTAAAATGATATGAAGTGTCTGCCTACATAGCCTGTATTATTCAATATTCACGTGTAAAGCTGCAACGATAATTGATTAATTGATTAGTTGTCAACTATTAAATTAATCGCCAACTATTTGGATAATTGATTAATCGTTTTGAGTATTTTAAGGAAAAATTCTCTGATTCCAGCTTCTTAAATGTGAATATTTTCTGGTTTCTTTTCTCCTCTATGACAGTAAACTCAATATCTTTGAGTTGTGGACAAAACAAGACATTTGAGGACGTCGTCTTGGGCTTTGGGAAACACTGACCGACATTTTTCACCATTTTCTGATATTTTATAGACCAAACAACTCATCTATTAGTCGAGAAAATAATTGACAGTTTAATCAACAATGAAAATAATCTTTAGTTGCAGCCCTAGTTCTGGGAAATTGTCACTATTTTCCAACATTTAATAGGCAATTAATCAAGAAAATAACCAACAAATTAATCCACAATGAAAATAATCATAATTTGCAGCCCTAAAAAGGGGATTTTCCAACCTTAACAGATGTCATGATACAAGTCAACATCAGAAGAAGGTCTCATGAATAATATGATATAACTTGTTTTCCATATTGGCCGCACTCCTTCATTAATTAACAGTTAAAATAATATAAAGTCTACCTACCTATTCTGTATTAGTCAATATTCACGTAACAATTCCTTTAACTTTTTCTCTCTCTTGTAAAACATTTGTTCTTGCATTCAGTTCCTCATCTGTAAGCGGAAGTTGGAGAGCAAGAAAGAAGCTCTTTTGATTCTGTCGAAGGAGCTGGACACCTGCCAGCAGGAGCGAGATCAGTACAAGCTGATGGCCAACCAGCTCCGGGAGCGACACCAAGGGCTCAAGAAGAAGTACAGGGAACTCATTGTAAGCCCAACTAGTAGCCTGCAGTCGGAAAGATGCATCATCATGAGCATTATAATAGGCAGAAACATGTCATTCTCCACTATTACATTTTAAAGATGTTGCATTTAATGACAATTCCCTTTGTTTTTATTACCAATAGGATGGAGATCCCTCTCTGCCTCCTGAGAAAAGGAATCAAGTAAGCAATTTTATGTTATTTGCATAATGTGGTAAATAATACATTAGAAAGGGCTCCTTACAATTAGGGATGCACGGATATCGGACAAATACTGATTCATCTGTGACAATGGGGCTGATCTATTCAATTCATTCCTGTTTAAGTTTTGTTGCTGCATTAAAAAGGTTTACACTTGAATTGTAATTCCTGTTAATTTTAAAGATTTTTTTATCAAGTTGCTGGTGTACAATTTATTATTTTGATAATAAATAATAATTCAGTAAATTTATATCCATGTATTTATTTGTTAGGAAAGTAATGTTTAATTCAAGCCAGATGTTGCCTTATACATAAAAGGTATCAGATCGGTACTCAGTACGCCCAGGTATCGCTACTACTATCGGTGTCAGGACTGAAAAAGTTGGATCTGTGCATCCCTGTATACATGCATTTTGCAGCTTTACACATCGGCTCCAAATAGCTTGAAGTGGACTTTAATACCCAGAATTCAGTGTCAATCAACACTAATTGCCACCAGTGTTCATAACAACCCTATCACTTTATTTGGGCAAGGAGGACAAAATTACCAGGGTGATTGGGATGCTCTTCACCACTGCTGCCCCTTTTATCATTTTAGGTTAAAACACGGGGCAATATTTACATAAAGTTCTTGTTCTGTATACATGCATGTAACAGCTGAATTAAGTCTGCGTGATCGAGCTCATGCGACGTCATGTTCATGTCTTCTTCAGGTGAATTTAGCCCAGCTACTGCGAGACTCCAGAGAAAAAAGCAGTCAACTTTCTGAGGAGGTGAAGGAGCTGAAACAACGACTGGTGGAAGCTCAAGGTGACAACAAGGTACCACGACGTACTGCGCACTATACCGAAAGTTGCAATAAAATCAAACTAGGATATAATGTATGTTTATGTCTTTTTGTGTGTCTTGAATATATCTCCAACATTTGCCAGGTATTGATCTGATTTAAGTCAGTAGCATTCAAGTTAATTTGAATGCAAATAGATTAGTTCCTCAGATGAAATAAAGCAGAGTCACATATTGTGAAACTGTGCAGAAAATCTAACTGGGTGTCTCTGTCCCAACAGCTTCTACGGATGACCATCACCAAACAGAGGCTGGGAGACGAAGAGGTCGGCGCTCGACACTTTCCTGCTCATGAACGAGAGGATCTGGTCAAACAGTTAGAAAGAGCTGGAGAGCAGGTGAGAACGAGAGGCTGACTGTCTGCTGCTGTCTCACTTTTGTTTTTAAATACAATAATTCAGGTGATTTTCAGTTAATGTCTTGTAGTTGACAGTATTGTGACTTTTAACAACATCCTGTCCAATGAATGTCAAACCAGGAGGACTTGGAAGTAGTTAAACCATGCTGGTGACCACATATACACAAACTGTACAGTCAGTAGTGGAGGAAGTACTCAGATCCTTTACTTAACTAAAAGTACTAAAACCACATTGTAAAAATACTCCATTACACGTGAAAGTCATGCATTGAAAATGTTACTTATAGGAACAGAGTGTAGGATTTAGGGGGATCTATTACTACTAATAATCTACTACTGCTAATAAGTCTGTTTTCTTTAGTGTATAATCACCTGAAAATAAGAATCACTGTGTTTTTCGTTAGCTTAGAATGAGTCCTTCATATCTACAGATGGTATGCCTTTCATTTAACAGGATTGCCGCGGCGGTAACAATGCCTCGCTTTGGCAGAAAGGGAGGGGGGACTTTTATTTTCTTCTGTTGTTTCCTGCACTAGCTGCAGTGTGCACCAACCACCACCAGGTGGCACATGTGAACAGTCTAGACTGCAACAGCTGTGAGAGAAGTTAAACCCTGTATTTCTGCTCCTCATACAGTAGAGGGAGTGTGCGAGTTTGGACTAAAGTGTAGATATGATGAAAAACTTTTGATCATGAAGCTCATTGTTACTGCACAGTTCTCTGGTTTATCAGTGAAGTGTATGAACTACACTGCAGACTGGCGTCTCTGAACGGGTCCAGCGCGGGTTGAATACGGATCAGCAGGTCGGGTCTGCGTTCAATACGTCCGATGTATGAAATGTCTCTATCCTCACTGCGCTTCATTTTACATAGGGAGCGGGTCCTCTTCACGGAGCCAGCCGCCATGCTTCTACAGTAGCCCAGAACGGACAAAATCAAACACTGAATCTAGAGAGAGCCATTTGCGTTTTCGCATCAGCCACTGTAGTTCTCCAATGCACTTGGCACACGGGAGTGAAGTTTTTAGTTGGTTGCAATCTGCAACCTGCCGCCAAATCCTACACACTGCACCTTTAAGTAAAAGTATGTAAGTATAATCAGGAAAATTTCCTTAAAGTATTAAAAGTAAAAGTACTCAATGTAAAAAAAAAAGAGCTCTAAATATTTTAAATATTTATAATAATTATTTTAAATAATTATTATAGATAAAACATTAATAATAATTAAATAAATTAAAACGAAAAGCAGCATATCCTTGCATCTGAGAAACTAGAACCATAAAATGTTTGTAATTTATTTAAGAATTAAAAATAGTTGCCACTTAATTTTCTGTCAATCGATTAATCTTTTCAGCTGTACTTGTATAAACTGTTGGGTAATGTAATGTATAACAAAGCACATATTTTATAAGCTCTTCACATTTTTTGTATGTAAACGTTTTTAAAGTAAGAAACTAAAGCTGTCAAATAAGTCAAAAGTAAAATATTTCCATCTGAAATGTAGTGGAGTAGTATAAAGTATAAAGTGGTATGAAAAGAAAAAACCTAAGTAAAGTACAAGTACCTCAAATTTGTACAGTACAGTACTTGAGTAAATGCACTTAGTTCCATTCCAGCACTACATACAGTATATATGTTACATCATTATAACACAACTTTACTTATTCAACTTTAAGTTAGTGTTAGTGTTTGATTCTTGCCTTGAATGAGTCATCAGAACAAACCTCCCATACTGTAATGTTTCTTTGTTCCTTTTATTTTTAAAGAACTTAGAAAAGGTCAATATGTATGTTAAATGTTATTACTCAGAGAATATGTCACATCAACCATGTTTTCCATTATTTCACTTTCAGTGGCATTTCAGGCAGTTTTTTCAACACATTGAAATTTATTCTTTAAGGAAAACACAGTGTCAACGTCCAAAGAGTCAGTATTACTCCTGAACAGTGCAAGAACTGGAGGCTCTCTCAGAGGCACATATTAATATATTTATGACAGATTTATTGCTGTGATTAATTACAACAAGATATGATAATATTGTAAAAAAAATGTGCCAAATATTGCGTAAAAGCATGTTTTCTGGAGAAAAGAATGAAACAGGATGCAATTACTGTGATGGTTTTCTTCAAAGAGAAATATGAGTGGATGAAATATTCCACCGGTTGCATTAGTAGATGAAATCCCAGTGTCTGTACCGACACAGTGTGTTTTGTGTCACTGTAGAACGAGGTTCTGGAGAACAGCGTGAAGTCGCTCACAGACGAGCTTCAGGACGTACGAGCGGAGCGCGACGTGTTTCAGCAGAAGGCTCATCGGCTCAACGTGGAGATGAACCACATCGTGGGCAACGATGAGATACGCATTCTAGACATAGATGCACTCTGCATGGAGAACAGGTTGGTTACTCTTTTTTAAAGAGAGTTTATTGGTGCTGCACTATTAGAAATATTAGAATATCTGCAGCAATTACTTGATTGAAATAATGTGCATATTTATATCAAATATATTTATGTATATTTAGCTGTAAAATAAGAGATAACAACGATATTATGATATTTGGATTTTGCTGAGTCATAACTGTGAAGTCTACTTTGTAAACCGATTCATGAGGTTTAATGATTTAATAATGCATTTCTGATCAAAATAATCTGACAGGTATTTGCATGAACGGTTCTGTCAACTTCAAGAGGAAATCAACTTGCTCAAAACAAACCTGGTGAAGTACAAGGTGACTACATTGTTATATTTTAAATGTTTCTTAATTCTATGAAAACGGAGCCACTTAAAGGTCCTGTGTGTAGGATTTAGGCGGATCTATGAGCAGAAATGGAATATAATATTCACAACTATGTGTTCATTAGTGTATAATCATCTGAAACTAAGAATCGTTGTGTCTTTGTTAGCTTAGAATGAGCTCTTCATATCTACATAGGGTGTGGGTTCTCTTCATAGAGTCCGCCATGTTGCTCTGCCATGTTTCTACAGTAGCCCAGAACGGACAAACAAAACACTAGCTCTAGAGAGAGACTTTCACGTTTTTACGTTACCTGAAGGCCACCGTAGTTCTCCGACACGCTTGGAAAGGGAGGGGTGAGCGGAGGGGTTTTCAGTTGTTTGCAATCTGCAACCTCACCACTAGATGGCACTAAATCCTAAACACTGGACCTTTAACTTTTTGCAAATGTTAAAAAAAGTGGATTTATTAAAAAAATGCTTTTCTCTTTTATATTTACTTTTACAGTCACATTTAACCACTGTATGTGATTTTGTGTCAAATGTCCTTTTTCATCTGTTTTTTTTTCTCTATCTAATAACTGTTAAACATAACATAACATAACATAACTGTGACCCTCCTGTTCTGAAAATAATAAAAAAGATATGTTGAAAAAAAAAAGTAATGCTTTTCACTGATTTCAGAGCGCCCTGGACTGTAGGAAAACCTCTAAAGTCTGTGGGAAACCCAACAGCAGTGCACTGACTGGGGTGCTCTCTGCTAAACAAGGTCAGAAAGATCATATCTTTAAAAAAACAAATACCTCACTTCAGTATATACAATGTCACAAAATGGCATGTAAACATTTACCAGACAGCATATGTTGTCTCATGGGGCTTAACCTGTGACTAACGGTGTGTGTGTGTGTGTGTGTGTGTGTGTGTGTGTGTGTGTGCGCAGTGAAAGAATTGTTGCTGTCTGAAGAGAACGGCTGCAGTTTGCCGGTGACGCCTCAGTCCATCTCAGACCTCAAGTCGCTCGCCACAGCTTTGCTGGAAACCATCCACGAGAAGAACATGGTGATTCAGCACCAACGCCAAATCAACAAGTACTCAATCTCATGCTTTACTTTCTAATTTCAACATATCAATAACTCGGATGCCGGACAAAGCGTGCAAATGTAATTTTTTTTGTGCCTTTTATCATTAGGATTCTTGGCAATCGAGTGGCAGAGCTGGAGAATAAACTAAAAACATTAGAGATGTCTGGATTATGGAGCCTGCCAGGTGAACATAAATATGATAATATACTGAGGCTATTATGTTTGAAGCTTGTATTCTACTTGCTGTTACAATAATTTACATTCCTTCTCCTGTCTTCTGTCCTTTTGCTTCTTGCTACCCGGAGGCCTGACTTATAATGTGTCTCTGGGAATTTATGGAAGTATGTTCTTCTCACTTCCTCTAACTACTTTTTAACCTTTAATATTCTTCCATTACTTCTCATATCTACCCAAATGACATTTACTCATTTCTGCCCACTCCAACAGTTTTAAGTGCTGACAAACAAATAACTGAACTTCTGCCCTTTTATAAAGGCTTACTTTGAATAATGTTCTGTCGTAACAGGAGGAAAAGACGCCATCATCCTGAATCAGGCTGAGTCGACAGAGTCTCCTGGACAGGAAGGTGAATATTCAATGTGACCTGGGCGCTTTCATAAGAAATAGTCCGTTTGTCAATTCCGAATCAGAGTAAAATTGATACTTCTGCTTCATTTTCTATTTAGTCTGCTTTGGTTTCACAGTGCACAAATTAAAGCGGACCAAATTAAGAAATTATGTTTGCTGAAGGCCGTGTATGAAGGAGCAGGGCCGAAGTGTTTTCACTTTGACTCGGCACTGACCGACTGTGCACATGAATCCCTTCATCTCCAGTTTATCTCGAATGATTTTTTAAACGTCACTATTTTTGTGGACTTTATTTAGAATATTCTGTATGTTCTCTTCAGCCCAGATGTCAAGCAAACATCGGACTTCTGCAGAAGTGCAGGTCACTCCTCTCCCACTCATGTTAACCTGTTGTTTACCAGCGTCCACCTCAACAATGCCCACACAGGCAGCCCGTAATCCCCTGCGTTTTGGTTCACTTCCTGCAACTGGGTCGGATTAAGTTCTCATTGCAATCGAACCGCACTAGGGTTCCCTTAGTCTGAGACTACCTCTTGCAAGCGGTCTCGGACCGGTTGTTTTAATCTGCACTAGTACTATTACTGCGTTCACAACTGCCCAAACAAACCGACCTGGATTTAGATTAAAACTAACTAAATTTTGGCATGTGAAAGCACCCTTATATTTTGTTCTGTGTGTTGGTTATATTTCTTAAACCTTCTATTCTTACAGGTGATGAAGGGTCAGAAGAAACAGAGCGATCCACAGGAGTCCCAATCCAAGAGAGTGGACCACCAGCTGAGTCAGGTGGTGGAGAGGAGCTGTGTGAGGAGACGTGCCAGCCAAACCTGTCGTACCAGTCAGCTGAGGAAGAGCCAGTCAGCCCTCCGACAGAAACACCAGACAGTGAAGAGTGTGGTGACAGCGGTCAATCACAGGTCACAACTGATTTAAGGGATTTAACGAGTCACCGGTCAGAAGAAGAGGAGTCTGTGAGCGATTCGTCTCCCACACAACATCCGTCTGACCTTTGCCGCTTACAGCAAACTTTAGAGAACTCTGACCCCATCGGTGGAATAGGGGATGAGTCAGAGGAATGGACTGAAGGGCTGGAAACTGTTGAAACGCAGTGTATTCTCACAGAGGAAAACATCAGTAGCACTGCTGCTGCTGCTAGTTCTGACGAAGAGCTGGAGGACGTCCAGTCAAACCAGGAGACAGAGCCTTCACTTGGGACAGATGTTGGTGTTAGTCAGGATGTGAAGTTTTCCATGAGCCGCTCTCATGCTGCAGAGCATCGGGAGAAATCCTCAGAAACATAAGGATAAATGATGCATTCGTAAAACAATGCTACTTTATTCATTTTTATGAATAATGAAAGAAAGTGACACTATTGAGTTGTTATGATTGACAGATGGTGTGTTGATAATGGATGTCTGTTAGTTACTGTAAATCCAAGCAATAGAGAGGCAAAGTCCCACCCCTTCCGGTGGACCATCATGGGACCTTATTTTGGAAAAAGTATGTACGGTAGTCAACGATGAGAGACAAATACTTTTTTAATCCCGTTTTAATTGCGCCATGAATCACACATATGATGTTTGTCAGTTTAAATGATAATTTTGCAAGTCAAGAAAGTCACAGTTTGTCATAGTACCATTTAGTTTTGTGTGAAACCGCTCCGTGAACGTACAATATACGTCACCAACACTAGCTAGCTAGCTAACTTAGCTATGTTCCACGTTTTATCCAGCGACTCCTGGTCTTTTTATCAGCCGGGACGCAAAAGAACGAGCGAGTCCCGTAAGCGATATTACAATATCCTACTGTAGCGAAGGCATGACCCGCTCTACTCTGTCACTGATTTGCTTACCCTGATATTCTTACCCTAACCCTAACCAATCCCACTCCTCACGCCTAAACCTAACCAATCGAACCAACGAAGGCAGTGGGTACTTAGCCAATCAGAGGCAGTCCGTTGCTCGTGTGAGTACATCCCTGTACGAAACACACAGGCATCGTAGCTTCAGCTAGAAAGACGTCACTTACGGGACTTTTGTAGTCTTTCTAATTACGTATTTTCACAGTCTGATACTCCAACAGTTTTACAACAAACTGATACTTTCTTGACTTGCAAAATTATCTTGTAAATTGACAATTATCATATGTGTGATTCATGGCGCGATTCAGATGGGATCAAAAAAATCGTAAAAATTTTTTCAAAAATATGATGGTCCACCAGAAGGGGCGGGACTTTACCTCTCTATATCAAAGCCAATTATTGGGACATGAGGGATTTTCTCGTTAATATAAACCTGTAAACGAAGTAAGATTGACTCATAACAAACCTAAAAAAACATCTTAGCGTTAACTGTGAACTGTCAGTAACTAATTATCTAATTTGTGCTTTCACTTTGATCCATTTTGAGTCTCATGTATACATGTAAGGAAACCTGAACATAACACTCATATGTGATTGTTGAACAGTAATGTGCTGCTTTAACAGCCTCCACTCCACTGGGATTTTGTTTCTCCACAAGATTTTGCAACAAAGCTTGGCAGAGATCTGCTCCCATTCAGCCAGAAGAGCATTAGTGAGGCTCGCAGTCCAGGTAATCCAAAAGGTGTTGGATGGGTTGAGGTCATGAACAGAAAAAGGGTTAATCCCAAACTGTTGCCACAAAGCTGGAAGCTTTATATTGTGTATGTATCAGAGGTGGAGAAACCTATTTTATGGTGATAAAAAAGTAGCAAAAAAAGTGCTGTAGAATACGTCTATCACGCTACAGAGGTGTGATGATTTAGATTTTTCTGCTTTTGACACATATAATTTCAGTATTTGATCATTTACGTAACTGAGAGACTGACTTTGAACTCAACAGTAAAGGAGAATATAATTTGTATAACATTTCTGTTGTTAACTCTGGAGTAAGACACTGATTCAGATTTCACATTCTACCTCTGCCCATGCAGAAACCCACCGTATCTTATTGATCACTACGTCAACAAATAGACATCCAGCTGTTGTGAACAATGTTTAAGCTATGTAGCAACTTTATTTGGGTTTTTTCAAACATAATTCAAACATTTCCAAACAGTTTCATTTCTTATTACTGTCTTAAATAATTATTTTTAATCATGAAAACACAATATTATCAAAGCTATTTAAAATGCTGCATGACAATATACTATTTATTGATTAAAGATAATTGCATTTTCTTTTTTAACCCGTGCTTTTATTTAATTCCTTTACAGGCGACTTCAAAGCAAATATTTGATGATTAACATGAACTTGTCAGTTGACATTGAACAAACATCTTAGTTAAGAGTACATTTACAGAATGTGATGGTGTTATGGAAGTATTGAACACGGATTGGACTAAAGCGTCTAGTTCTGCGTCCATTTTAACGCGTCAAATTTGTACTTCTTAAGACAACAGAAAATACCGTTAACACGTCATAAGACGTTTGTATGTAACACATACATTTTTAACGTTTTAAGGTGTTTAAAATTGGGTGCTACCACTTCATACGTTTCTGAGGGGAAACCCTATACAATCATTGCAAGAGAGAAAACAATTCCCCGATATCAATTGACGTAGGCTTTTGATTTAATGTGGTGTGTTCACCAAAGTGACTAGATGGCAGTATTAGAGCACAAATGGCAACCTGCTGAATTTTGAGTAGGTTGGGGAGAGAGGAAAGAAATTGGTGTTCTACAAGTCATTCAGATTTCAGTGTAAACTAGTTCAGATCCTTTCTGATTAATTGGGAAATTTTAGTGCAGCCAAGGGCTGGTACTTTTTAACGTAGGTAGTGTGAAAGTTTCTGGAGGCCATTCTTAACTCTCCTCAGCCGCCAGAGTTCAAAATTACCAGCAGAAATCCACCCACCCCACACAAATGGACCCTCCCAAATACTAAATCGCAGTTGCATATAAGACACATGATAGCTACGTAGCCCAAACGTGCCGTCTAGCAAGAGCCCACGCACAACGTAGGCATACGTACAGCCCAATGCAGCTCCTACGTCAAGAAGAGGCTCGTATTGTTGACGCCAACCAATAGCATGGAAGGTCCAAACGCCTTTAGGAGTTAAAAATGTGTTAAAAGTGTTGACAGGATATTTTCTGTTGTCTTAAGAAGTACACACTTGACATATTAATGCGGACGCAGAACTAGACGTTTTGACCCCAATCCATGTTTGATATGGAAATGACGTCTATCATCGCCATACCGGCAGTGATCTGGGATAATGAACATCACTGAAAGACTTCACAACATCATTTTGACGTCATTTTTTTTTGCTGTTACAGTTTAGAGTACTTATTCCAGAGGTCGGGGGAGGAAATCCCAATAATGCAGCAGCCAAGCCTCCGGCCGCAGTTTCCATGCAGCAGGCTACCAGCGTCTCCACCTTGCCCTAAGTCATCTGTCTTTTCATGGACCACCACTGCTCTTCCAATCACAGACAGCTCTCTGAACAGCATTGCCTCAGATTCGACCATCGAAAAGATTTTTCCTTGCTGGGGTGAAAAGTTACCAAAGTCTCCAGGGTGTTCGGGGTGATTTACACCATGTGGATTGTAGTGGCTGCCAGTGGAGTCACACCCCCGGCTCAGGTCTCCGTGCTGATGAATGTGCACCGCTCTGGGCACTGGATCACCCCCTTTGGGGAAGCCATTGAACCGAAGAAGGACTTGGAGCTTTCCCTCAGGATAATCTTGCTTAAACAGCACCTGACCGGTCACTTTGGGCAGACCGTCGGGTAGTGTGGCGCTGGGTCTCATTTTGCAGACCGCATACAGAGTGCCATTGTACTGCGAGACCTCTGGTGGAGCCAGAGCGTCTTTGTCAGCTGAGACACGTTGGCAGCCAGCCAGCAGAACCAACAGTGCCGCTCCCAATTTACTCAATGGCCTGAAAGAAATTAACATGATTGGGAGTGCTGCATATTTATAAGCTCATCGTACATTTTGCATGCCATCAAGTACATGTAGGCTCTATTTAGATCCTTTATTTAAGTAAAAGTAGTAACAACACATTATAAAAATACTTAATTCCAGGTAAAAGTCCTGCATTACCTAATATAGAAGTCAGAAAAAGTGCTTAAAGCAGCAGCAGGGAGGACTGGAGCAAATATGATTAAAACAAGTTTTTCATTTTTATAAAACGGTTACTATATCCTGACAGACAGGTAATCCGGAAAAAAAGCTCTGTGTCTCTGTGTCCTCCGGTGCTCCTAATGGCATCTGCAAGATTTCACAGACCGGAGGAAAACAACCAATCAGAGCTGAGCTGGAGCCTGCCGTCTCTGAGCAGCTGTCAATCACTCCAGGACTCTGATCAAACGGTCAAACTAGGCAGCGCTGATCAAATATGAATCAATATTCTGTTACTGTAATGCCTATTTCTCGCATAAAATGTTTTCAGAATCATCTTGTAGTGTACTGTTTAGCTGTAAAATGAGAAAGTTTGTGACCCGGCAGCCATGTTGAGATCAGTTGAGGAAATACCAAGCACCGCCTGAGAACAGAGCCACGAGGAGGTGCAGAAGTCTAGTTTTCTCTCAGAACACTTGAATCACAATATGCTGAAAGGTTATTATGGAATTTTTGCCCAATGATGCCAAAAATATTCTGCCTACTGCAGGTTTAAGTCAGCTTTGCAACAATAACATCAATATTTGATCTATTATTTAATTTCATCCAATGCAGATGATCCAACCGAAAAATGAGGATTACGACCACATCAAGTTTCTGATTGAGGAGAAGGACTCGGAGGAAGAGGCATTCTACGAGGACCTGGACGGCTTCGAGGAGAACGGCACACAGGAGGATCGGATCAGCCCGTACACGTTCTGCAAGTCCTTCCTGTTCCACCTCATGTTTGACAAAGACCTGATGCTCACACAGTGGGGGTGCAGCTGTTACTGTAATGCCTATTTCTCGCCTCAAATGTTTTTAGAATCATCTTGTAGTGTACTGTTTTACTGTATAATGAGAAAGTTTGTGATCCGGCTACCATATTGAGATCAGTTGAGGAAATACCAAGCACCGCCCACCAGCCGGAGCAAACTTTCTCATTTTACAGCTAAACCGTACACTATAAGATGTTTCTGAAAACATTTGAGCCGAGAAATAGGCATTACAGTAACAGAATATTGATTCATATTTTATCAGCGCTACCTAGTTTGACCGCTTGATCAGAGTTTGCGAGTGATTGACAGCTGCCTCCGTTAAATGAACAGCCAATAGGAACGCTCCCTCTCTCTGAAATGACCTGTGATTGGCCAAAGTCTCCCGTCACTTGCTACATTTTTTAAAGCCTGAAAACAGAGCCATGAGGAGGTGCAGAAGTCTAGTTTTCTCTCAGAACACTTGAATTACAATATGCTGAAAGGTTATTATGAAATTCTTGCCCAATGATGCCAAAAATATACTGCCTACTGCTGCTTTAAGCATGTATGCTGATGTATGTTGGAGCTCATTTGAGCTACTTTATAGCTGAGTGGTTTAATATATTTTGATTCTGACACTTTATACCACCATATGTTTTGTATATAAATTTTAACATGCAAAGTAACTATAGTTGTAAAAAAACCCAACATATAATAGAGTAAAAAGTACAATATTTCTTCTTACAATGCAGCAAAAATAGGAATTATTCAAGTACAGAACTACCTGAAATGTAGGCCTACTATAGTAAATGCAACTTTCCTCCACTTTAAATGTAGTTTAGTAAAAACTAAACTCTATTATAGGAAAAACTAAACTCTATTAGGAAAAACTAAACTCCATTATAGGAAAAACTAAACTCTATTAGAAAAAATAAACTATATTATAGGAAAAACTAAACTCCATTATAGGAAAAACTAAACTCCATCATAGGAAAGACGAAACTATATTATAGGAAAAACTAAACTCCATTATAGGAAAAAATAAACTCCATTATAGGAAAAACTAAACTATATTATAGGAAAAACTAAACTATATTATAGGAAAAACTAAACTTCATGTTGCATAGAGATAGAATTGAATCCTACTATGGCTGCATGTCTATATTCATTCATATACATGCACACAGTGTAATATTGACTGTGCAGTAAGCAACATTAACTCTGAAAAAGAAGAATAAATGAGCTAACTGAAGCTTATATGGTGCTCCTACCAGTAGACAAACATATGGCAGTATTTGACTCTGCAGATGAAGTGTTAAACACAGAGACTTCAGAAAGAAAAGGTTATTAGGAAATTCTTGCCCAATGATGCCAAAAAATATACTGCCTACTGCTGCTTTAAGCATCAAAAAACACTCTTTTTTTGACATTGCTAATTTATGTTGGAGCTCATTTGAGCTACTTTAGTGGTTTAATCTATTATGATTCTGACACTTTATACCACCATATGTTTTGTATATACAATTTTAACATAAAAAAACATATAATGGAGTAAAAAGTACAATATGTCTCCTTACAATGCAGCAAAAATAGGAATTATACAAGTCCAGAACTACCTGCCTAACACTTACTTTTCATGTTGCATAGAGATAGAATTGAATCCTACTATGGTTGCATCATGTCTAAATTCATTCATATACATGCACACAGTGTAATATTGACTGTAGAGTATAGGCAACATTAACTGTGAAAAAGAAGAATAAATGAGCTAACTGAAGTTCCTACCACTAGACAAACATTATATGACAGTATCTGAGTCTGCAGATGAAGTGTTAATTCAACACAGAGACTTCAGAAAGGATACCAGAGTTACATCAGCAAAGTCCACTTACCCGTGTAGACGCATGGTCAGCATTAAACAAACCGCAGCAATAGGCTCCTATAACACTGTTAGTCTTCACTGTTGATCAGTTCAGTGTTGATCGACGAGTCCAGATGTAAACTGTGTTATCAAACTCTTGTATAAACGTGTCAGTGGGATATTGAGTGCTGGGGGTGGAGCTGAGTTTTTTTTTTTTTTCCATGATTTAAGCAGATTAAAGACACATGCAGGCTGGCGTTTACTTTTCATAGTTCCCTCCAGCTGAGCATGTTTTCTTCAGGTTTATTGAAGCCTATAAATAAGTAGATATGCAGTTATACTGGATACTATACTTAAGACAGAAGCTCCTCCTTCTTAAACTTGTTTTTTTTTTTTTTTAATTAACCATTAGATAACCTTTAGGGAATGTTTGTATGGCTGGGTGATAAGGAGAAAATCAATATCACCATGTTGATATTACACAATATTGCAGGGTTGACCATTGGTGCTTTTACAAAACATTTACAAAATGAGAATATAGATAAATAATCTTCAGTAATGTGGATATAATGACTATGTGGGTAAAGGCAAATAATAAAAATGTCATCACTTTGCTGTAATGCAGCCTTAAAAACCAGGAAAAGAAAACAATTCTATATTAAGATGTGATGATATCCAAAATCTAAGATGATATCTAGTCTCGAAGCTATGGAGGTAGGAATCTGCCAAAACAAAAAAATATTTGAAAAAAAAAAAATTACTCCTCAGTTTAATTTTCCCTTTTATTTATTTATGTATACATTTGTATTATTTTTTAAATGTATTTATTCATTTTTTTCATTTTTTATTTATTTATTTTTGCATTTAATCTTTATTTATTTTCTATTTATTTTTAAATGCATGTATTTATTTATTTAATTTTGCTTATTTATTTCCCAAAACCTATTTTTTTCTGTATTCTTTTCTTTATACATTTCTCTACACGTCTTTTTACATTTCTTTCTGCATTTCTGCCTTATTATGCAAATGAGCTGGCTGTCACTCAACGTGTGTCATGCACCTGAGTGCAAAGATGGACTATACGCTAGCCAGCTATAAATAAGTTTGGGTAAATAAATGAGGGGTGAAATGCAAAGGGAAAATCGTGCAGGAATAAATAAATAAATGCAAAAATACATACATAAATAAATGCATTTAAAAACAAATACGAAATAAATAAAAAATAAATATTTTTGTAATTAATAGAAATAATACATAGATGAAAGGGAAAATTAAACAGAAGAGTAAATAAATAAGGGAATTAATACAAAGAAAAATAAATAAAATTAAATATCAATTTATGCCACATTTTATCAATTAATTAATGGCTACAATTATTTTTAATATTATTTTTTCCTACATTTACTGACATATTTTTTTTTTGCTCAAAGTCGTTTTATTGGTATTCTGTACAAAATCCAATAAATCATTGTATAAACAAATTATACCCCCCACCCCCCCATCCCTATAACAATATTACTGCACCATTAAATAAGCAGAGTTAATTTCATAAACAATTACATTTATACATATAAAAACAAAAATAAAATAGAATAAAAAGAATAAAAAAAAGGAAAGGACCAAAAAAAACAGAAAAATAAGTAAATTAAAAATAATAATAATAATAAATAAATTAAAAAAAACTAAGTATAA
>CAKALU010062172.1:0-19667 GCA_916700995.1 Hozukius guyotensis
CACGCCAAGGGTAGAGTACGAGCAGGGAGGCATCTGATTGGTTCTTTCCAAGCGGACCGCGAGGCAGTGATTGGTAGACGTTTTTACAGGATTACAGCGGCTACAGATGACGGCTCTTTTCCGGTCCTTTTTCAGAGCTCATTAGTAATGGATCGCTGTCGAGGTGTAAAGACCATTTCAACCAATATAACAAATAGTGTAGACTGGAGAACATCGTCAACCTTTAACATAATAACACTACTTTAGGAGCTATTTTGCACTCTGCGGCTCACGTTACCGCAGTTTCACAAGAGTGTCGGAGAACTACGGTGGCCTTCAGGTAACGTAAAAATGAGAAAGTCTCTCTCTAGAGCCAGTGTTTGGTTTGTCCGTTCTGGGCTACTGTAGAAACATGGCAGACTCCGTGAAGAGGACCCACTCCCTATGTAGATATGAAGGACTCATTCTAAGCTAACAAAAACACAATGATTCTTATTTTCAGGTGATTATACACTAAAGAAAACATAGTTATGAATATTGTATTCCATTTCTGCTAATAGATCCTCCTAAATTTTACACGCTGTTCCTTTAAACATGTATAACTCATATAAAACTCTCTCCCAAACAGTCCTTTTAATCCATTTAGAGTTGAGTGTACTTACGCTTCAATCAAGCTGGAGATGTCCGACAGTCCACCCACTCCCGCCGCAGGACCCCCGACTGCATTGGACATCATTCCTGACATACTGACCGCACAATGACACAGTGACACAGTGACACAGTGAGTCAAAGCACGTTGCACTTTTCAACTCTTAAAAGCAATGAAATCATTTTGACACTCACAGCTGTTGTACTTGTTGGTTCTGCATCACGCTCGCAGCCTGTGAACGGAAACAAATCCACTGTCTCAGAAAATGTGTTAAAAAGGACAATTAATGTCTGATTACGTTGGTTAATTGTGTGAAAAAATCTAGTGCTGCACAGACACACAGCTATCTGATTTAGATGTGCGTCTTGTCGTTGTTGCTGCAGTAAAACTCTGGCATGCTTTGCAGCAGCGTTCTTGGCCTGGCAGACGTTCTCATGTGTCATCGTTTAACAAGTCAGGACTCTCTCGGCCCAGACGCACTCCTCTCCACGAGACAATAACCCGGTTGATTAACGGGCGAACTGTCACTCATGGGACTAATTAGGGAAAATATCTGGTTTAACCTTGCCAGAGACAAAACAAGCATACGACACCTGTCTCCAGGACAAATGGTTGAGTTCCCTGAGCAGCAGGAACCTCAGTGACACGGCCAGGCTCTTTATGTACGCTGCATATATTAGGACTTACCATGCTGATGAAGGCAGGGTTGTTGATTAAACTAGCCATGTCAAACCCCAATCCAGCAGCTATCTGTGGCACACAGAACACACATATACTGTGTAGTATATGTGAGCTTAACTGGAATATACATTATGTTATATAACAACACGTTTACTTACTGGGCTGGTCGCTTCTTTCTGCTTCTGCTCCGCGATCTTCAGGTTGGATTTGTAGGTGTCATTCTCAGGGTCTAATACCAAAGCTTTCTTGAAGAAGGATATTGCCTCTGGATACTTGTTCATGGCTGTCAGCGCCAAACTGGAGCCACGAATTAAAAAGAAAACATCATTTTTGACAGACTTTGAAATATTTTGGAGCAGATTATATTCAAAAAAACTATCTATAAAACTCACCCCATCCTCCCGTACGCTTTGCTGTAGGTGGGATCGATCCCAATGGCTCTCTCGCAGTCACCAGTTGCCTCTGTGTAATTTCCCAGTTTACTGTGAGCTGCAGCCCTGCAGAGAGTTAAATGCTCACATTTATCACTGGCTTGTCAAATTAATTGTATTCACATACATAACGCACAAGGAAGGGATTCGATTTACTAGCACTGTCTAGTAGAGTTGTTCCGATACCGATACCAGTATCGGGATCCGGTATCCGTGAGTACGCCAGTCTATGCACCGATCCGATACCATAATTTATTAACCCAGAAAAAAATCAACTTGTTTAACCGGAAATCAATTCTTCTTCGCCGCTCCAAAACAGTAGCCTTCACTGTGCTGTTGTTGCCCTGGATGTATCACGGCTGCCACTGGCAACAAGAGCAAGCGAAGAAGAACTGGTTGCAGGTAGTTCGTCACAGCAGTTAAGTAAGGAATAATGTACAGCGAGCTGGTCATGCCGATGGACCCCGACGCAAAGCTCAGGGGTCTGGGGACAATGACCCGCTAGCTGTACATTATCCTGCTTATTACCTGCTTATTATCCTGCTTATTATCCTGCTTATTACACGGCTTACTTACTGAAGAAATCCGACATCTGAACTTCGCCCATAGCAACTGTCTGTTATACATAGCAACGGTCTGCTATAAAGAAATAACAGACCGTAGAACGCCGTGATTGACCAATCAGAATCAAGTATTCAACAAAGCTTTTTTTTTATCACACTGGTATCGGATTGGTGCACGGTATCGACCGATACTGCGTGTTCAGGTATCCGAATCGGCATCGGGAAGGAAAAAATGCTATCGGAACATCTGTACTGTCTAGTCCAGTCAAAATATTACATCATGTCAACATGACATCATCGACTATCCTCTCAACTCTGCTTTTCTGCTGTTGTAAACATATCTGTGAGCCACAACAGAAGTACAAAGTCAACGGTGTGAAATCACGTTGTGAATACCTGTTGCAGTAGTACACAGCGTTTCTCAGGTCCAGGTCAATGGCCTTTGTGTAGCACTCCACTGCACATCTGTAGTTCTCCTCCTTCATGTGATTGTTCCCTAAAAATACAATATTCACATAGTTTACACAAAGAAAGACTGTGGTTACAACACCAACCACTTCAAAACACCCAAACTATCCCTTTAACAGTCTGACCACAAGCACTTCATGGTGCTACCAGGGATGCTACAGTACAGAGGGAGGCACAGGTATCGGACCTAATGAATTTTACAGTACCTTCATTCTTAATTTGCTCTGCTCGTTCGATGTCTTCTGGAGTCGGGGAGCTCTCTGGTATGGTGATGTTGTCATTCTGAGTAAATGCAAAAGAGAAGAGTCATTTCTTGCAAGTGACATCAACTCAAATAGTGACTGTGTTGTAACAAAAGAATGTTATCATGGTGGACATTTTGACCTGACAGAAGGGAAAGCAGGTTTAACTAATATCATTAACCAATGTCTGCACTGGCACACCTTAAAGTAAGATATAGTAATAGTAATATTATTGACAAGTCACAATAGTAATACATTTATCTTCATCCTATAAGCTGAATTACTAAATTCACACGAGCCATACATGACGATAAAATGACTTCTGTATGTTACCCACCTTGAGCAGGGAATTGAGGAATATCTCCGTCAGCGGCTGTGGCACAGCGAGATGGCAGTCACTGGAGCTGATCTTAAAGGTCGTCTCTAAACACTGGATCGCAACTGCAGTGACAGGATGATATTTGTTGAGATATACGAGATACATTACAGCCAAACAATTGGTCTTTTAGAGTTAACGGTGTTATTACGGTGAGTCAGAGCTTGGCTGCACATTCAGAGCGAGAAATCTAAACTGTCCATTTAGGATGAAACACGCCACCGCACATCACACCCTGATTCTTTTTAATGATACTCCCTGTTTGTTCTTCTCTATATCAGGAGAGTGCGATAAGAACTAATGTATATTAGTTTGCTGAATTGGACAGGACAAGAGCAGAGTGTCCTATATTTGTAAAGAATAAGTGCACAGTTGACCTACCTTCGAGGCTCTCCTGCTCATCAGAATTCAAAGCGCCACAATGTGTCTGATCTCGTAGGAACTGCACAATAGAGAACGCCAGACGCTTCTCCACGGCCATTTTTTACCTGGAAACTGCTGCACACACAGGAAGTTGTTTGTGAGTGAAACAGAAAGGCGCCCACACAGACAGGGTGACACTTTATATAAACACATGCTAAAGTAATGCATAAATAATACATGACTCAGGATGAATCAGTGCAGGATTTTTACAAATAGTTTTATGAGTCACTCACTATTAAAAAATGATCAAGTCACTATGAGTGTTTTGTGATTAGTTTAGATCATTAATTAATACATACATTCATTTATATGCCATCAAATAAGCAATAGGAAAATGGCATTTCAGCCCCATGTATTTGCAGAGCATGTACATATTCTCAGAGAAATATGAAAATGTTTTTTTCTGTGTCAAAAATATCTAATTGCAATTATTTTGACTGATATTACAATTGCGATATGAGTTTTTTACATCATTATTCTCATTTTCATTGGAAAAAATATGAAACTGATTCTGGTGTTGTTGTGCAGGGGTGATGTGTAGGCCAGGATATCTCTGCAGCACGACAATATTTAATCTAAAATGGTATTTTGACACATATTTCGGCTCTAACAAATATGGTGCCATATTGTGATTTTGATAAAATGTTGATTAATTGTGCAGCCCTAGCTCACAGTCCACAGAATCAATCTCTAGTAATAATCTCATCATCAGATTCCTGACACAACATCAATTTCTCTTTCTACATTCAGTACAATGTAAACTGATGTTTTTGGTTTTAGTGCATCATTCCCTTCAACAACAACAACAACAAAACAAATATCTCAATATCAAAACTCACATTTGATCCCCTAGCTTATACAGTAAATGTGACATAAACAAAAAACGTTTGCTCATGTGACAACATGCAGATGTTTCTTTAATCAAATTCATGGATCTGAAATGCCATTTTCTACGTCACTGGATTCCAGCTAAATTGGTGGCATGTGGCTGTAAATAATGAAGTAACTTTGAATTAACTACTATTAACGGATCACATAAACTCATAGTCACCTGATCATTTGTTTATGGTGAGCAACAGGAATTTATTATACTGCTTCTATTAAATTTTCTTATTTTCATTGGCGGCCTGGCAAAAGATTCTATAGTTCCTCTATAACATTAGATATTCACGACTAAATAAAGAAATCAAAGTAAAACATATCTTTTGGTACTATGTAATGATTAATAACCCTGCTAATCTGCTTCATCAGGACTGCGTGGAGGTTCTAACTTTGGCAGTGTTCATGACTCCATTACTCATAGCAAGAAGGCGACTGGGAGAATATGTTTTCAGGGCATTTAATTCATGCATTCAATTATCATGAATCACTAGTTATGCATTAGTGAAGCACGTGTTTTGTACTCTTATTATAAAGTGGCACTATCCATAAACAGTATATTAAGTGTGTGGTTACATGTGGGTTTGTTAAATGTTGTCAATCATTTATCAAACATAAACTGGGGAATTATTATCTAGTTATTAATTAGGTCTGGATTATCAACCAGTCAACACAGGCCCCAAAATAATCTTCCAGATTCCCTGCAAGTCAAATGATTTATGTTACTTTAATTAATTGCATTTAAGGAATTTGCACATGCTATATGCAGACCCTGCAGTTTTAGCTTATTTTATGGGTCCGTATTATAGAGGAGCTGTGTGCTCACATGGTACCTACTCTTATATTAAGTGGTATTAAATCAAATCACCACAATATGGCCTCAACAGCAGATTTTTTTTTTTACCCAAGGGCCCCTTTACAGATTAATGCAACCATGTTATTATTAAATTATCTCCAACAAATACTATAGATAGGATGCTGCTGGTGGTGCATCTGGCTCTTGTTTCCAAGACAACTCACAGGAGAAAGCAAAATGATTCTTGCTTACAACAACAACAACAAAGACATTCATTAAAAATGGCTGTTTGCAATTTGGTTTTTTTTCTGTCTGAACAGCAGCAGCAGCAGGGGGCAAACAAGGCCACCACATTTATTACAAAATGATTTGCAGATAAAAAAAAACATCATATATCCATCACGTGCTGAAGCCAGACGTTGTTAGGTTTATTGAGGTCTTCCTCACACAGCCACTCCTCCTCCTCCTCCTCCTCACAGTGTGTGTTGACACACGTACATGCAGTGATGCAGAAGCTGTGATGTAATACCATCATGGGAGACCATGATATTTGCATTTTTATGCACTAATATAACACATGCATTATATATTTTTTTTAAAAACACACAATGCATTGACTAAGATGCACCCACTGATGGCGCTGGCAGGTGTTTGTCATGCAACAACAAGGCTCTGTGCGCACTGTGCACAGAATAAAAACACATATTTGTATCACAATGAGGCAGCAATAACAGGAAATAAAGCTCGACCCTCAAAACACCATGAAGCTAATTAATAAATAAGATATAGTGAAAGGATGCTGCTCGGTGTTTCCCCCCCGCCCACCTACCTGAGCTCTTCTCCAGCTGTCTGCTGCTGCTGCTGCTACCGCGTCATCACGACTGCTTGTGTCGGATTTGAGCGTCTTCTTCTGCACATGCGCGTCCAAACCGGATATAAGAAGTATTTTGAAGAGAGAAGGAGAGAGGGAGCTGCTGCTGTTGCTGATCTGAGATCTACAGACAGTAAGAGAGGAGAACAAAGTGTGTTTTGCACGAAAAAGAAACGCATGAAACCAGCCAGCATGTGTGCGTTAAGAGTTGTAGTCTGCAGAACGCTTTACAGGTATGCTTTAACATAAATACATTGTTGCATAACTGACATGTTTTGAAGTGTGACTTGCTACATTTAACTACTGTCAATTAGTGATAATTGCTGAGTGTTTTATTTACCATCTGTTAATTATAAAAAAAAGTTATATTACAGTTTTTCCTCAATTGCTTTGGCTCATTTTTCACTTCATAGAAAGGTAGTAAAACATTTTATTCATGCTTCAAAACCTTGTTATTGTGTTTAAATTGGCCAATATGCCACTAAAATGAAGTGCTGCCTTACTGGTCAAAATGTTTAGATGTTTTCTCACCATGGTACTCAACCCTGGGAATGTTTTCTTATATACAAATCTCAGTTTTGTAACTTCTTTTTTGTTGACACTGACTGCTTACTGTACTATACCAGAAGGTCAGTTCTGTCCAGCTGAATACTGTTGTGTATGGCACTGAGCTTTTTCACATTTCAACAGTAGGTGACAGTTTACAGGGGAAAAGTCAATACTGTAGTAGCTACACAGAAAAAAAGGGGCATGCACATTTGTGTTTATACAGTAAATCTATTTGAAGAAAGGTAGTAGTACGTTTTTGTTGACACTGACTACTTACACTAACACCGGACACTGAAAACAAAAATAATATCAATATCGTGCAATATTCATGTCCATCATGTGCAATATTACTTCCTTTTCTGTTTTTTGTTTTTTTAGCTTACTTTAACTCCTTTTTTATTTTACTTATCTTATTTACTCATTTTAATAAATGTATCTTACTTTATTGTTATTCTATTGGGCACTGGTGCTAGAAATAGTACTTTTTATTTTATACACTTGTATTTTATACACTTGAACTTGTTATAATTTTGAGCAATCTCTGGCACAAGAATTTCCTTTGGGATTAATAAAGATCAATCCTATCTTATCTTATCTTATCTTATCTTATCATATCTTACCTTACCTGACTCGACCCGACTCGACCCGACCCGACCCGACCCGACCTTACCTAACCTAACCTAACCTAACCTAACCTAACCTAACCTAACCTAACCTTACCTTACCTTACTGCACTATAGCAGAATGTCAGTTCTGTCTGGCTGAATGCTGTTGTGTATCCCACTGAACTTTTTCCACATTTCAACAGGGTAAAAGTCAATACTGTAGTAGCTACACAGAAAAAGGGCATGCACATTTGTGTTTATACAGTAAATGTATTTGTGTAGCAGTGAGTTACATGTACTGTAAACAGAAATTTCACCTTTGATCTTTCATGTAAGGTCATATACAGTGAACAGAAATGTTGCCACAAAATTAAATCCATGCCAAAAAAACAAACAAACCCCACAACAACAATAAAAAAAAGAAGCTGCGGTAGTTCTGTTAAAAAACAACTAATTGCACCTCCTCACAGTAGGTAACACCATGTCATAGATATTGATGGAATATACATGCATGTCTGACACATTTTGATAATTGAATGGATCATTTTGCATGTAACAGCTCAAATGATGAAGGAATGATTAGAAGTTGTGCAGAGTACGACAGTTTCACTCATCAGTTTTGATCAGCAAGCCATGTCCAAGTGTTTTTTGTGCAATTTGTAGACAATTGTACTGACCCTTTTGCACACATGAATGATAAATGATAATCTGCTGTGAACAACAAACTAATTGTTCAGAGAGTTGAGGTCATCGTTTTGAAAAAAAATAATTTTAATTCGAGAATTGAGCCAAAGTTATTTAGAAAAACTGTAAAATGCCTCCTAGCACTTTAACCCATTTACTCCCGCAATTGAATTATTCTCTTAAGGCTTAATGTTTAAGCACAATTGTGAAGAAATGTTCAAAATCTGTCAAACCGTTTGGCTGAAAAGGGAGTTTTTCTTATCATACTAGTATTTGGCCTCATGGTACTACTGCTTTTTGCAATAGATTCCATTATATTTTATCACAAAACAGTAATCCCATGTGCTCAAATACTAGATATAGTATGATAAGAAAATGTATCTCAGAAACTTTTTATTAGTTGTGTGTTTGAAAATAGATAGTTGGCATATATTGCACTGATAATGTATGCAAAGAATCAAATGGAGAAGGCACATCTCTAAGAATCTAATCTCAAGATTTAATGTTTTTTTTTTTATTATTATTATTATTATGGAAAACTGTTTCAAAAAGCTAATGCATTTAGGTATTCTTAACAGAACAATTGTTGTGGCATTTTTCCTTATCATGTGAAATGTGAAATGTTAAAAAGTTTTGGCAGCGATTTGTCATAGCTGCCTTGCAAATTACCCCACGCTTTTATGTTCTTGTTTTGAAACGCTTGCCATGCCATGAAACTCTACACTGAGTGGGAAAAGGTCACCGCTTAGCATGGAAAGAATTCACAGTACCTTTCAAGTGTGACCTTGGAGAATTTATGGCTTATACTGTAGTAGTAGTACCACCACCACCACCTGTTAGGTTCAGTCTCAACTGTAATTTTATTTTAACTTTGGATGTGTAATTCGTCACAGCGTCTCTAAAACACCTCTCCTGAGGATGACCATCCAGAATGGGTCGGTGATATCTGCCAGAGAATGCTCTCAGGCAGGAAATAAGAGAAACACGCTGAGATGGGACCTGACCCCGGATGACATCAGGACCACGACGGACAGCCTGATCAACAGAGTAAAGGCCGTCTATGATGACATTGGAGCTCTAAAGATAGAAAACGTTTCTGTTGAAAACACCCTGAAAGCCTTGGCTCATGCCAAACTGGATTATGCATGTAAGTCTGGTTATAGTCTGCCTTTTTCTTGTCAGCAATCACATGAAAAAGGACCAAAACCAACAATGAATTGATGCTTCTAACAAATATTGTCTGTGTAGCCTCCGTGCCCTAGAGCTCCATTGTTGTCCAAAAATATTAAAGAGGACTGATTATGCCTATTTTCAGATGCATACATGTATTTGGGGTTTCTACTATAACATGTTTACATGCTTTAATATTTAATTTAATATACATTAATTTGCATTTATGCAAATGTATTACTTGGTGACATCACCGCGTTACGGAATGAAAGGCAGGACTTTAAATAAGGCATTTCAGGCAGTTCAGGAGCAGTGTTTGTGTGGGGGAGAGTAACTCTCTTTAGCGTGGACCAGTCCACGTCCTCAGACAACACTATACTAGTGTAGGTTATCTGAGGTCACTACTTCAGGTCGTCCTCCCGTCCCTCCATAGTAGAAGGCAGAGCTATGATCACATTATCCTGTCTGAGCTGTAATAGGTGTTGTTCACACATGTTTTACTAGATTTATTAATACAATTGCTCTAGGAAGGCATCATGGGGGCTAGGAATAAGGTGGATAGCACTCACTGAGGAATTTATTGCTTCAATTGACTGCATTTACCATCAACACTGATTAGACATCCACATAAAAGGTGGCGAATTTTCCCTTTAACTACAGCACCAAATGTGTATTCATCCGCAGCTGTAAATAGTCCCCAACAAACGCGCTATTTATTCCTTTTTGAGTAAAGTTAGCTAAAAACTGCAGTGCCCAGCTGTTTTAGGAGCCTTTTTTTTTTTTAATAAGAGCTGTTTTCCAAGATTTAGATCTTTAGTAGGAACACATGGCTTGTGGCACAGACAGTAAGGACGGACTAGCATATTGTTGGTTTTGGTCTTTTCATGGGATTTGTTGACAAGAAAAATATATACAGTAGTAACGCCTTATTTTTCAGGCTATTACGTTTCCAAGTGTTGCACAAATCATAGTAACATTCATGGTGTCTTTTGTGTTTATCCTGTCCCCGTAGCGTCGCTCCATGCTCTTGATTTCCCCCAGTACGTCTGTCCCTCTAAAGAGGTTCGGACGGCGAGCACAGAGGCAGACAAGAAGCTGTCTGAGTTTGATGTGGAGATAAGTATGAGGGAAGATGTGTTCAAGCGAATTACAGCCTTGCAGGTTGGTACGCCTCCACTTGAATATACACATCACTCACAACATGAGGGAGGTTGATACAAAAACTGTCCTTAAACATAATTATGAGGTGTTACAGTAATCTTAGCAGGTAGAATATATGGATTTGAAGTTAATTGAATGTAATGTGTGAGGATTTGATGCATTTATCACAGTAGTTATGTCAATTATTTTCACGTTTTATGTCAACCAGAGGGCAACCACATAGATGTGAAGTGTTTATACTATATCCTCATTTGACCCCACCACTGGTTCTTATTTAGCTCGGGGAAAGAAATTGAATCCGATCTATTCAGAGTTAGCCAATGCCAAATGTTATTCTACACAGCAGGACTGGCTTGTTGACATGCGTCATAAAAATAAAGTGGAATAGATTGAGCAAAGTGAAAAACAATTCTGCGTGTTCTGAAAAAGTTTGTCTCTTGTGATTATTTTTTTTTAATAGAAAAAGCTGCAGGACGACCTTTCACCCGAGGAAAAGAGATTCTTAGACAGACTTGTTACATTAGGCAAGCGGAAAGGACTGCACCTGTCTAAAGATATACAAGAGGTAATGCAATGTGTGATCTAATTATTAAAGCTACTGAAGTTTAGGCCATATTAGGGCTCTCAATCGATTAATCAGGATTAATCGCACATTTTTATCTGTTCAAAATGTACCTTAAAGGGAGATTTGTCAAGTATTTAATACTCTTATCAACATGGGAGTGGGCAAATATGCTGCTTTATGCAAATGTATGTATATATTTATTATTGGAAATCAATTAACAACACAAAACAATGACAGATATTGTCCAGAAACCCTCACAGGTACTGCATTTAGCATAAAACAATATGCTCAAATCATAACATGGCAAACTGCAGCCCAACAGGCAACAACAGCTGTCGGTGTGTCAGTGTGTTGACTTGACTATGACTTGCCCCAAACTGCATGTGATTATCATAAAGTGGGCATGTCTGTAAAGGGGAGACTCGTGGGTACCCATAGAACCCATTTTCATCCACATATCTGGAGGTCAGAGGTCAAGAGACCGCTTTGAAAATGGTAAAAATAGTTTTTCCATGCCAAACGTTAGCGTAAGTTTGGAGCGTTACTTAGCCTCCTTTACGACAAGCTAGTATGACATAGTTGGCGTCATTATCGCGTTAACTTTGACAGCCCTACACCATATACATTGCATGTATATCACATTAAAGATTTTGTGTATTAAAAGACAAGTTGATAATTTTTTTAAGTGATTTGAATCAATTCTTCAATAATCATGTCACACCCTGGAAATCAGTTTGAATTTTCCTGACTGCTCCTTTTTCTCTCCCAAAGGAAATAAAAAGAACCTCCAAGCTAATAAGTGAACTCTCCATAGAGTTCAACCAGAATCTGAATGAGGACAACACCTTTCTTGTTTTTTCTGAGCAGGATTTGGGTACGTTTATATTCCATAAAGCTCAGTCTGGTATTATGATGAACATGCTTTTGAGTAGTTAAATGTATGCTGTTGCTGTCTTCTGTTAAGGTGGGCTAGCCGATAGCTATCTCAATGGACTGGACAAGACAGCAGATGGGCGCTATAAGGTGACACTTGAATATCCCCATTACTACCCCCTGATGAAGAGGTGTCACAATCCTGAAACCAGGAGGAAGATGGAAACAGCTTTTCACAGCAGGTGTAAGGAGGTAACTGGATCATATATCTGTGCGTCCGACACTTCCCCGAACACAGCAAGACCTGTCTGTTTTTAACTTCAGCTGATGCATAAACACCTGCAGCTCTATCTGGAGATATAATGTTACTGATAAGTTGTTCTCCTTAAGATGTTCACTAAATCAAACCCAGTTGATGTCATCTATGGGTGGCTTTTGCTCAGCAGTGGCCATTCAGTGTATTTAGATTCAGTAATTACCTCTATATAAGGTAGTTATCACTATATGGAGTGGCTACCGTACCTACACACAAGGATATCCGCGGAAATGATTGATGCTCGTAATCCAGCGCTACGGTTTGATGTCATTGATATCAGCTTTCATACAGTCGTATCCGAGCTGTAATAAGTTACTGCTAATGCGAGCCAAGCATTTCCTCCTGCTGCTAGAGCATTAAAAGCATTCGACTGATGAAACATGAGGTGGTTAGCGGCGCGCTGACCGTGATTGTACAGTGAGTCACTTTTAGATATTGTAGGTTGTTGCCTGTAGAATGATGGAAAAAGGCCAATTATTGACTGACGTCTTTATTAAAACAACTTGTTGTTATAACATGAAGGTTACAAGACATTTCTTAGGACGTTTTCATATTATAAACACTCCCCCACCCTCCCTATATCTCCATGACTAAATACATGATACAAACAATACAGATACTAAGCAGCAGTACAGTACAAAGAGGTAGGCATAGATATAAAACATCTAAGGAGGTAGGTTTGTCAGGAAAATAAATAAGTAAAATACATAATTAATTAATTACTTAAATGTAATTATACAATTGTATAAGGGTTTGGAACATTATGATAGAAGTATATGATGGCCATTCCCATGCTCACTTATGTCTCATAAGTTGTTGCAGCAATTTTTGGGTTGATACCATTTGTTACACAAATTTGGTTGTAAATAACATTTTTTACCACTCGAGAATTGATAGAAATGATCAATAATCCCTCCAAAATACCACATTAAGACACCAAGACCTTGAGGAACACCATAGACAAAGCCATGCTGTGATTTGGTTTCAAAAACTTTTGACATTTTGAGATTTCTGCAAAAAATTGCATTTTTTGGTGATTGGATGGCGAGCACTTCTGTTGTGTAAACTGCTCAGAAACCCCCTTATTGTCAGTATACCAAGAAAAGCCATCCATCCTCTGAATGCTCTAGGTCTCTAGTTTGTGGTTGTAAAGTTTCATGAGGCTGTGATTATCCTAGAGGTCACCACAGGTCATTTTATACAGTGAGGTCAAGGTTCAAAAACATGATCTCACTACAATGAAATGTCTCCTATGGGGACTAACATCATCCCACATGAATACAGTTGGGCTCATTGGATCCACAAGAGTCTCAGCTTTACAGTTACCCCCAGTAACCACAGGTGTCACCATCTTTATATTATAGATATTGTGTAAAATGTTCCCATTGTATATATTAGCAGATCTGCATATCTTATTCTGCTGCCTTTCTGATTTTTATTTTACAGGTTAACACGGCGATCCTCGAACAATTGATACAGCTGAAGGCAAAGGTTGCAGACTTACTTGGTTACAGTAGCCATGCCAACTATGTGCTGGAGATTAACATGGCCAAGAATGCAAGCAATGTGTCTGACTTTCTAGGTATGACACCTTTTGACATGTCACCGCCCTTGGCACGCACACACACATATATATACGACACGTGTAATTTACGATGAAGACACATTAGAAAAATAAACTTCATTGGACAAATGGATGTGACTCAATTAGAAGAGAGAAATGCTGCATGTAATGTAGTAAATGTTGCGCTACATGCCTCTCTTATGTAGTGTAACATACACTAATGTATGGCTCATGATCATTATCATATATCACGAAGTAGAAAGGGGCTGAATGAGTAGTAAAGGAGCAAGACTTTGTGCTTTGAAATAAGACATATAGGGGGAAAAAAAAGAAAATACATGATGAAATTATGAAAATACAATATGTACATAATTGAACCGTGTGTCTTTTACTTTACAGACACATTCTATGAAACACTGAAGCCCATTGGAGTCAAAGAGAGGAAATATATTCTCGCACTAAAGAAGCGGGAGTGCTTGATGAAGGGCAGCCCGTTCGACGGACAGATCAACGCCTGGGACTTACCCTACTACATGAACCAAGTGGAGCAGTGCAAGTTTGCAGTGAACAAGGACAAACTGATCGAGTATTTCCCGCTCGACGTGGTGACAGAAGGACTGCTTGGTATCTACCAGGAGCTGCTGGGTCTCACCTTCACAGAGGTGGAACGTGCTCACGTGTGGCATGAAAATGTCAAGCTTTATTCAGCCCGGGACACTGAAACGGGAGAGGAGATCGGCCAGTTCTACCTGGACCTGCATCCGAGGTAGATAATGTGTCACTTTAGGGCTGCAACTAACGATTATTTTCATTATTATTTTTTATAATCTTTGATTATTATGTCTATAGAATGTCAGAAAATTGTGAAAAATGCCAAATGCAATGTCCCAGAGCCCAAGTTAATATCTTTACATGTCTTGTTTTGTCTGATCAACAGTTCAAAATCCAAAGATATTCTGTTCACTATCACATAAGACAGAGAAAGCAGCATATCTTCACAATTGAGAAGCTGGAATGTTTGGCATTTATGCTTGAAAAATGACTTCAATTATTCATTTGATTATCAAAATAGTCACTGATCAATTCAATGATTAGAGCTCTTGATCTTTATAATGTAATTTGTGTCAATGTTCAGATTCATAGATAGATATATAGATGTACTTCACTGATCCCAAATTGAGAAATTCTTGTGTTACAGCAGCAAGTTATCCAGACAAATACACAGCAAATATACATATCAACACTAGAGATATATATCTATAGTATACACAATATAAAGAATATATTAGAATACGCTATAAATATACCAGACTACTACAACTAGCTTAGAAAATATAAAATATATATATTCTAACATAGAATAACAATAACATACTATATATATTAGCAAAGTGTGCAAGTTACAATTCTTTTTAAAAATTAAAATTAAAAATGTATTAAAAGTAAAATTATAAAATAAAAATTAAAAATGTTTTAAAAATATTTTTTTAAATTAAAAATGTATTAAAAGTAACATTTTTAAATTAAAATTAAAAATGTATTAAAAGTCCAATTTTAAAATTAAAAATAAAAATGTATTAAAAGTCAAATTTAAAATTAAAATGTATTAAAAGTCAAATTTTAAAATAAAAATTAAAAATGTTTTAAAAGTCAAATTTTAAAATTAAAAATGTATTAAAAGTAAAAAATTTAAATAAAAATTTAAAATGTATTAAAAGTCAAATTAGTAAATTAAAATTAAAAATATATATATTAAAAGTACAATTTTAAACTAAAAAAAATAATTTTTAACAATTAAATTGTTATTATTATTCAGCCTTGCTGTGTGACATTTGCAACCTTATCTTCCACCAGGGAAGGAAAGTACGGCCACGCAGCCTGCTTTGGGCTCCAGCCCGGCTGCAGAGGACCTGATGGGAAACGCCGCATTCCGGTGGCGGCTATGGTGGCTAACTTTACCAAGCCCAGAAAAGGTTGGCCGTCTCTCCTCCAGCACCATGAAGTGGAGACTTATTTTCACGAGTTTGGTCATGTGATGCATGAGCTCTGTTCTAAGGTAGGCCACCGTGAGTACGGCATCAGCATAATTTGCATGTATCGTATATTAGTTAGAAAGACAGAGCTTTAACTTTCCCTGTGTTTGTATCAGACCACTTTCTCAGAGTTCAGTGGAACCCTGGTGGAGACGGACTTTGTGGAGGTGCCTTCGCAGATGCTGGAGAACTGGGTTTGGGAGAAGGAGCCTCTGAGAAGAATGTCTCGCCACTACAAGGACGGCACCCCAATCCCAGACAATCTGCTCGACAAACTGATTGCATCCAGAGTCGCCAACACTGGTCAGACATTTCACTAAAATAAAAAATAACATTTATGCAGAAATCAAGAGACTCTGTTGATGTTTTGACTTGTTTATCCTCCTCAGGACTGATGAACCTGCGTCAGGTTGTCCTCGGTAAAGTGGACCAGTCGCTACACACCAGCTCTCGTGCAGATACAGCTGAGGTGTTTGCAAAGTACTGCCAGGACATCCTGGGTGTTCCTGCTACGCCAGGTCAGTAACCGTAGCAACAGAAGCATTGCAAGCAGGGGCGCTTCTAGGATCAGACCTTTAGGGGGACTCAGCCCCTAATGAGAATGCGACATGTGTACAGTCAAGGGTTACATTTCAACATTGGGGGGACACATATTAAGTGGGGGATCAGAGGGTCCCCCCCCCAGGAAATTTTGAACGTTAAACACATTTCCTGCATTCTGGTGACTATTTATGCACCAATTTTTGCCTTTCTTACATCAAGTTATGGTGGAAATATCGTTATTTATGTAAAGGAAAACACAAAATTCATGCACCAGGTGACAATTCAAAATATAATATAGCAGGTGTACATCATTTGAAAGCTAGTCATTTATAAGATATAAACATGAAGGTATTAAAATAAATTGTGAAAGTGTATAAGGGCTTAGAACATTATGATGGAAGTATATGATGGCCATTCCTATGCTTCATTATGTCTCATAATTTTGGGGTTGAAAGAACTGCATGGTTTTTGCCCCAAATGGTATGTGATTATCATAAAGTGGGCATGTCTGTAAAGGAGAGACTCGTGGGTACCCATAGAACCCATTTTCATCCACATATCTTAAGGTCAGAGGTCAAGGGACCACTGTGAAAATGGCCATGCCAGTTTTCTCTCGCCAAAATTTAGCCTAAATTTGGAGCATTATTTAGCCTCCTTTCCATAACATGCTTGATACCAATGGATTCCTTAGTTTTTTTCTAGTTTAATATGATACAAATATCTTCAATCTAGAGTTAAGTCTGACCCCGCGACATCCTCTTAGACCGGGTTTGATAATTATTTTTTTTAGGGATGCTGAGCTTAAGCACCCCTAAAAATAGACTAAAATCGCCACTGATTACAAGGAAAGTGTTGGCTATTCAGCATATATTTAAAGAAATAAATGCATGAACATTATTATCAGTGATGAGAATTGAGAGTATTTATTTAATTGTCTCCTATGAGGACAAATTTGAAATATAATAAATACCCCACTGTGGGCAGGTAGGATTTGTATATACATTTCCTGTATGAAACGTCTTTGGAACGTGTTAATAGTTTGTAACAAAGACCATTTGGATGTGATGACAAAGATCTGTTCTCTGCAGGTACCAACATGACAGCCAGTTTCAGCCACTTGGCTGGAGGATACGACGGTCAGTACTACAGCTATCTGTGGAGTGAAGTCTACTCCATGGACATCTTTTTCTCTCGTTTTAAAAAGGAAGGCATTATGAATCCAGAGGTGGGTGTGATTACTACTACACATCATATGTATGTATTACATGTATTAGTATTAGTTGTAAGCATACAACTCACTTGTCGTGGAAAATGTCTTCGTCAGGTTGGTAAAGAGTACAGACGGGTGATTCTGGAAGCTGGTGGCTCTGTGGACGGCATGGACATGCTGAAAACCTTCCTCGGACGCAGCCCATGTCAGGAGGCCTTCTTTCGGTGCAAAGGACTGATTAAGTCACAGGAAACAGACATTGTAAATTAATATATTCTTTAAGAGTCTTTTTGTCAAAGCAGGGTATATTTTGTCTGGATCAAGTCCACGTCTGTAGAAAAATGGCTTTGCTTGAAGTGTTTTATTACTGTTGAATTTTTTTCTACCTGTTGGTATTTGTTCAAATGTACAGGAGATCATGGAGGGTTTTAATATGATATGTACAATTGGCCTTTACGGCAAACTGTTTAACTGGTCACAGGTGTTGCTAATAACATTAAGATAAGATAAGATATACTTTATTGCCCCCAAGGGGAAATTATACTTGGGCAATAGTGCTGCACACCGCTGCAATCAGCTTAAAACAAATATAAATACATTGGCATTATAAAAACCGAGCCATTAACGATGGCTTTGTTCTATTCAAGTATCCCAGGAAGCAAAAGACAGCATGCACAATACCATGACCAAGAAAATGAAGCAGTTAAATGGAATTCCGTCAGCATTAATTTCATTATTTACACCTTCGCTTTTGTGACATGTGAAAATGTCTTCCATGAGAAAATTATCATTGTAAAAATGCTTCTTTTTAGAAGTGATATAGCATTTTCAAAGAAGCTGTTGGAGATGGGTGTGCAAACAAAATGGTCATTGCATCTTTTGGAGCTCCTGTTTTGCAGCCTCCTTTTAGGGGGCAAGGTTGAAGCAGACAATACATCACATTTCCATTCATGTTTTATTAAAAGATTGAAATATATAATAACTAGGGCTGTCAATCGTTTTTCTGTTCAAAATGAACCTTAAAGGGAGATTTGTCAAGTATTTAATACTCTTATTAACATGGGAGTGGGCAAATATGCTGCTTTATACAACAACAGCTGTCAGTGTGTCAGTGTGCTGACTTGACTATGACTTGCCCCAAACTATATGTGATTTTATATATATATATATATGTATATATATATATATATATCTTCTCTATCTAATACACTAGTACACCAGAGGGCGCTACATGATAGCTGGTAGTTTAACATGGTTAAAGAAAAATTAATGTTATGTTATATGCATAACACTTTATATATGATGAGATTTTCTTTTATTTGAATAAAAGCATTTTTACTGGGCAAACTGGTGCAAACAATGCCAACAGCTTTACGTGTAGATTGGTTTAATGTTATTTTTGCCTGCTTCTACATGTAGTCTGTGTGAATATATATAAATTACTTCTATCATAATTGTTCAATAATGAATTCATGTTTATTTCTGATTTATGACTACAACAACTTTACACACAGTGCTGAGCAGCATCTCAAATTAATCTCCAGGTTCCCGTCATTACCATATTGTGGAAGGAGGGGGTTTTGCATATTTTGGGGTGCCTTGCTTATTTAAAGTCCCTTTTGCAAGTTATATGTACACCAATCGATTCAAATATTTAATTGCAATGAATCGCATGGTTGCCCATAGTTAATGGCAATTAATCGCACATATTTTATCTATTCAAAATGTTCATTACCATATTGTGGAAGAAGGGGGTTTGCATATTTAAAGTCCCCTTGCAAGTTATATGTACACCAGAGGGTGCCACATGATAGCGGTTAGTGGTTAAAGAAAAAATTAATGTTATGTTACATGCATAACACTTTATATATGATGAGAATTTCCTTTTTATTTAAATAAAAGCATTTTTTACTGGGCAAACTGGTGCAAATAGTGCTTTACATGTAGATTGGTTTAATAATAAAATTTTATTTTTGTGTGAGTATACATATATATATCCTCGATTTAATCGGAGAAAGAAAATGTTGTTGGGTTTA
>CAKALU010062173.1:4969-23288 GCA_916700995.1 Hozukius guyotensis
AAAAAAAACACAATAACAAAGAAGGAAGAAAGATCTAAACTAACATAATTTTAAAAATACAACAAAAGTTAAACAACAACAAAAAGTACACAAAATGTGCAGAAAAACCCTAACCAAACAGTGGAAAACAATCCAATAAAAACAATGAAATACATACAAAAAAAACAGTCCAGAAGAAAATATATCTAAACATATCAAAAGATAATTAGACATCATGAATTAAATGTGATGATAATTTCCTTTTAAAATGTTCTAAGGATAACGAGCTCTTGATAAAATGTATTTTGGTGTTCCATATTTGTACACCACGATATCTGAGGGAGTACTGGCCATGTTTTGTTTTGTAAAAAGGCAGATGAAGATGATTAACCTGTCTAGTATTATGTGAATGAATTTCAGAATTGGATTTAAAGAAGTTGCTAAACGATGATGGTAAAGAAGAAGGCAAGAACATATATTTATAAATAAACACACATATCTGATGAATATTTATGTCATAAACTGAAAGAATGTTCAGTTTCCTGAACAGTGGAGCAGAAGCCTCCTTAGAGTTTGTTGTCAATCTTACAAATCGTTTTTGCAACAAATTTATGTTAGATTTATGAAGATTGGAGGGGTATGTATTTGCCCAAACAATATTACCATAAATCAAATCGGGATAAATCATGGAATAATATAAGGTTAATAAACAAGAAACATTTATGAAACTTCTTAGTTTGCTGAGGATTCCTAGTGACTTCACAGTTTTATTACAAATAAAATGTATATGTTTTTTCCAATTTAATTTTTCATCAACTAAAAGGCCTAAAAAACGAGTGTGAGAGACTTGAGCAGTTTCTTTTCAATCTACTGAACTCTCGCATAATCCCTAACATACCTCCTGCCCCTTCCCGCAAATATCATGAAATTTGACTTTTTAATATTTAATGTAAAGATGTAAAGATGCCTATATACTGTATGTACAGTGAGTAGGATGTATATTGGCAGTGACAAATGATATGTACATATTACAAAAAAAATGTGCATTAAAGACTTTAAATTATAATCTGTAACGGCAGCAACAAATATTTTGGTGTTAGGGTGTTATTGACAGTGTGATCGTCAGAGTGATAGGCCATCCGGATGCTGAGCTGAGTCTCACAACTGACCCTGACCCACTAGAGCCCTGTCTCTATCCATTCATCCATTCATACCAACCTCCTCACCCTTGGTTACACTGCACTTATTGCACCACACACTTACAAGGTTTTAATTCTATGTATTTACTGTGAAGCGCACCATAAGTATGTCTGTATTGGGGGAGTGTGTGTGTGTGTGTGTGCGTGTGTGCAAGTGTGCGGGTGGGTGTATATTCTCTGTTATTTATTTTATAATTGTGTATGTATTCCCTATCTCATATTTATCGAACAATTTTCTATTGTTGCTGTTATATTTATATGTTTATAATGATGATTGTATTTTACTTCATTATTGTTATTCAATTGATTGATAGATCAATTGTCTATTATACAGGGATGAGAGAGTAACAAACAGGAACAAAGAATCTCACTGCCATGTCAACGTGTATGTGATCAATAAACTAAACTTGAACTTGAACTTGATAGCCTGTGGGAAGAAACTGTTTTTTTATTTTTTATTTTTCTTATTTTCTTTACATATATTGTGTTTATAATGTAGCATTATGTACATGTTACCTTCTTCCTATATTTCTATTGTCTTACATTTCTTTATGTGTTTAATGTATTTCTGATTTTGATTCATGTGTCACTGCTGTCATAATTTTGCTTATCTATATTTTTATAAATAATTTAATAATTTACATGTTACCTACTTCCTATATTTCTATTGTCTTACATTTCTTTATGTGTATATGTTTAATGTTTAATGTCTTTATATTTTTATAAATAATTTAATAATTTATATGTTATATACTTCCTATATTTCTATTGTCTTACATTTCTTTATGTGTTTAATGAATTTCTGATTCTGATTCTTGTGTCACTGCTGCCATAAATTCGCTTATTTATATTTTTTACATTATATGTTACATTTATATGTTACATGTATTGTAATGTATTCTATGTAATGTATTGCTATTGTTTTTTCTTTGTTCTTATCTGGACCTTTAGTCTGCAATAAAGTTTGAATTTAATTGAATTTAATTGATAGCCTGTGGGAAGAAACTGTTTTCTTATTTTCTAATTTACTTATTTTCTTTACATATATTTTTTTTATACTATAGCATTATGTACATAATTTATATGTTACATACTTCCTATATTTCTATTGTATTACATTTCTTTATGTGCATAATGTATTTCTGATTCTGATTCATGTGTCACTGCTTCTCATAAATTCTCTTATTTTCCGACAGCACCTGAACGCAGCATGGTCTCAGTGCAGACAGATGTCGTCAACTCTCTCTCTCTGCAGGAGGAGGAGGAGGAGGGATCTAAATCTGAACTCCTGGATCTGACTGACGGTAGAGCTACTGAGGTGGATATTTCCTTTACCCAAAGATGTACAGGATTAAACACTTACGGGTCCCTTAGATTAAACTCTCTGTCACAGTTTAGTTAGTTTACTGGAGTTAAAGTTTCTCTCTCCTGGAGGAGGAAGAGGAGGAGAAGAAGAAGAAGAAGAAGGAGCTCCTCCTGGTCGGTTAAACTCCATCCATGCTCGGATCCAGCATAATCCAGTCCAGGGATGTGAGTTTGTTCTCGGCTAAAAGAGCAGCTTGGATACCCTAAAGAGAGGAAGTAAAAAGGTGGATTAGAGTTATGAGAATGACCGGAGCCATGGAAACTACTTTCAAACTGGCTTTGAAGAAACCTCCCTCACTGAGGACTGCAGAGGTAAACTAAACTAAACTACTACTTCTTTCTTTAGATTAGCTTTGCTAATGTTAGCACAACTGTTGCTGCTTCACCAAGCTGGAGGGAAACTTCACTCAGCTGTCAGTGGAGTTAAATGAGTCCACATGTGGTCTAACTATCTCACTTTTTAATGCAGTCACATGTTAATTAGTTCACCTAATTAACAGCCTGTCACTCAAACTAGCCCTAACTGGCTAGTTTTTGTAGTCCTGCTGCACTGTAGTAGTGCTGCCTTTGCTAAAAAGCTGTTGTCTGACTGTGCAAACTAAAGCAGAAATAACACTGACATGGAAAAAGTCAAGTTAAAAGCATGCAGGACAAAATGTATCAGGATTCAGTGGTGGTCAAACTGGGGTGCAGGGACCACAAAAGGGTCCTTGAGAGGGTGTCAGGGGGTCCCCATCAACATGTTTGAGAATTTGAGGAAAATATCTAAATGAATACATTAAAATGTTTGATTACCTGAAGTCAAATATATCAGTCATTGTCAGGCATAATTTATTAAATTTTTTTCCAGCAACCCAAAAAATCACAAATTAGTTGTATTTTTTTAATATATAAGGGACATGTAACGTTTCGCTGGAGGGAAACTTCACTCAGCTGTCAGTGGAGTTAAATTAGTCCACATGTGATCAAACTATCTCACTTTATAATACAGTCACATGTTAATTAGTTCACTTAATTA
Source organism: Hozukius guyotensis (assembly GCA_916700995.1). Lineage (NCBI taxonomy): Eukaryota > Metazoa > Chordata > Actinopteri > Perciformes > Sebastidae > Hozukius > Hozukius guyotensis. The sequence continues at coordinate 8,531 of CAKALU010062173.1, forward strand.
ACAGCTTGTCACTCAAACAGCAGCTAACTGGCTAGTTTTTTGCAGCTCTAACTTGCTGCCTTTGCTAAAAGCTGTTTGTCTGTCTGTGCATAGCAGAAATAATTTAACACTGACATGGAAAAGTCAAGTTAAAGCATGCAGGACAAAATGTATCAGGATTCAGTGGTGCCCAAACTGGGGTGCAGGGACCACAAAAGGGTCCTTGAGAGGGTGTCAGGGGGTCCCCATCAACATGTTTGAGAATTTATGGGTAAAAACTACCCTTAGGGCTGGGATGATCGATTAGATACTATCATGATTTTTTAAGTATTGCGATTCTACAAGAATTGCGATTCGATATTATGATTTATTGTGATTTTTGTTCAATTTTTTTAACATGTGAAAAAGTTTATTCACATACTTCTAGGGACTTTCTACCTTGGAAAATATCTAAATTAATACAGTAAAAATGTTTGATTTTCAGCGTGTGGTCTAACTATCTCACTTTTTTAATACAGTCACATGCTAATTAGCTCACACGGTACACCACTTAATTAACAGCCTGACACTCATACAGCAGTTAGCTAGCTAACTGGCTAGTTTTTGTAGTCCAACCGTTAGTGCAGCTCTAACTTGCTGCCTTTGCTAAAAGCTGTTGTCTGTCTGGTGCAAAACAGAAATAACACTGACATGGAAAAGTCAAGTTAAAGCATGCAGGACAAAATGTATCAGGATTCAGTTGTGGTCAAACTGGGGTGCAGGGACCACAAAAGGGTCCTTGAGAGGGTGTCAGGGGGTCCCCCATCAACATGTTTGAGGATTTAAGGGTAGTTTAGTAGTTAGGGCTGGGATTAGATACTAAGGGTAGTTTTTAAGGGCTGGGATGATTGATTAGATACTATCATGATACTTGGGTGCCGATTCGATATGTCTTGCGATTTTTAAGTATTGCGATTCTACATTACGATTTATTGCGATTTTTGTTAAATTTTTTAACATGTGAAAAAGTTTAATTACATTCACGCTCCATCGGGGCCGTTTTAATGCATTTAACATAAATGTCAGTATATTGGTGCTCTACAGTCGTAGCGTTGGCCCATTTGACGACAGAGATGCGACTGATGGCTGACTTGACCGCCACGCTACCGCAATACGATAATGTTTCCTGTCCATGACAGAGTTAGCATGCAGCTTTAGCCATGATGTCTAGCTCTGCTTTTCCTGCAATGTGTGAAACCCTTTAGTGTTTCCAGGTGCAGGTCGTATCTACGCGAACCCTCTGCCGTTTTCTGCTTTGTCGTTTTGGCTCGCTGCGGCCGACTGCGGTTTGTTTTGAGTGACGGATACGGAACGGATATGACGTCACGTTACTCTGACTACAACAATAAAAGCGGTAATTTCCTTCTTCCTCCGTATAGACTCGAATGAAGCAAATATATTGATTCTGGCATATCAATTTCAAAACCGTACGGAGGTGAATTTTTTTAATTTTCCCATTTTTTTTTTATCGTTAGTCAAGAAAGACACATCAGTTTTTGGTCCTTGACATAGTTAATTTTTGGATAACCCTCTTTTACTGCAATGCATTCTGGGCTTGCAGCAGTCTTACTAAACAAAACATCACATCCCAGCTTCCCATCAGAGGGCTTATGGCTGTAAGCCCAGGCGGTAGTTTGTGTAAACTTGAGCTTGAATGAGGCCAGTTAAATTAAATCACCACTGCTTTCTCATCCCTCCTCCTTTCCTCCGCCGCTGCCTCCTCCTCCCTACATGAAGCTGTGGAAACACAGCTGGCTTGTCATTGCTTTAGTTATGCTCTGTGCCCAAAAATAGCTTACGCCGTACTCCCTTCCATGTTCAGCTGCTGGTAATAGTTTTGAAGTGCAAGCACTTCTCACTATCAGAGTACAAAAAAATAGGGCCTTCAGCTTTGCATGACGCTTTTGAAAAGGTCCCTTTTTATGGCTCTGATCCTCTGTTTGTTTGTGGACGCATGGTGGGTAGAAAGCCTCTTTCACACCGCCATAGAGGGCTTTTGTGCGCACTTGAACAAACCATAACAACCGTGTTTAGTCCACAAATATATGACACAGTCATAGCAGTGAAGTGGATCTGTGATTTGGTAATGGACCTCGTGATAGGTAGCATTTGATAAAGTAACTAAATTTAGCTCTGTGCATGCAATGGAAGAATCCTCTTTTTTCTGTCACCCTTTTTTCAGGGATGTTCAACTGTTTCTTCTTCCAAATTTGAAACCAGCATTAATATAGCTGAGGTGAAGACAAACAATGTGAAATATTGCAGTTATTCATAAGGTTTAGGAGTGGGTCTGATTTCTGGTACTTGTCTATCGCGAGTATTTGTCACTGATAAAATGCTTCTTTTCATACTATAGGTATTGCTTTGTAACTGAGACTAGAACGACCAATTAGTGGACTAATCGACTGAGAAGGGGCAGCATCAAAGTTTTTTTATATTTTATAGTCTCTATTAATAATCATCCAGATGTGGGCTCGATGTCACCCTTGTGCAGGTGTGTGTTTGACCATGGGTGTACTTGCAGACCTCTTCTTCCTCTTGTGTTTTATTTACATGTTTGCATCGGTTGCATTGTGTTTTGCCGGACCACTTACAACTACTATTCTTTTTTTTTTTCCAACGAGTCTGGACTCCATTAGAGAAGTGCGGCTTCCAGATACTCATTTGAATATTGTCTACTCAGCTCAGGCCTGTTAGAGATGAACCCGTGATAAGGAAGGAGGTATAAGGCAATACACGAGTATACAGGGACCTGTCTCAGGTTTCAAGGATGCTATAAGACTGCTTGCTGATGTAGTTAATGGCGTTTTTTTTGTACAAAGTTGAAAGTGCTGCAAGTAAGTGGTGGTATACTCGAGAGCTAAAACGATTAATCGATTAGTTGTCAACTAGGGACGCTAATTTAGAATTTGTATTAGATTATTAATCGTTAATCGACAAGATTAGTGCTTCACATGCAGCGGTGCGCCAGCTGCAGTGTATGAGCACAACAAATAACTAAGTCCCCAGTGTACCCGTCGGGGAGCGTTTTTTAATGTCGGTTAACGGTTAAACGGTTAATGATTAACATCCCCATTGCCAACAATTAAATTAATCGCCAGGTATTTTGATAATTGATTAATCGGTTTGAGTAATTATTTAAGAAAAAAAAGTCAAAATTCTCTGATTCCAGCTTCATAAATGTGAATATTTTCTGGTTTCTTGACTCCTCTATGACAGTAGACTGAACATCTTTGAGTTGTTGACAAAACAAGAAATTTGAGGACGTCGTCTTGGGCTTTGGGAAACACTGATTTTTCACCATTTTCTAACATTTTCAAGACCAAACAACTAATCAAGAAACTAATCGACAGATAAATTGAGAGTGAAAATCATCGTTAGTTGCAGCCCTAGTATACTCACTGTCACATGAGTTTTTTTCCTCTAATGGCGCCTTACTCCAGGTTATTCAGCAGCTTGCACACATTGTGGTCATTAATATCAAACAGTAATTATTGTGATGAAAGACAGGGAAGTGCTACTGGAAGCTGATGAATGATGAAACACAAAGCTGGTACAGCGGTGAACACTAAAAGGCTGTTTTACTTAAAGAAAGCAGTATGCCTCGGGCACTATTTGTTGTGGTTGTAAGTTTATTCCTGTGTAAACAAGCCAAATTTTATTCAGTTTGAGTATATTTATAAGCCTTGGAGTTAAGGCATTAAGACGTGTGGAATAGCATAGCATAAGAATCAGGTGTATTGTTTGTTTTCACAGTCGTCTTTCTGGTCGAGCTAAATGTCTCAGAAGCGAACGTTTTAGACGTGCTGTAGGTTCATGCGTCTCCTGTGCAGATGTTTGGCCCGGCCGGTAATCTCTCCTACCGCAGGTTTTATGCCTCATCAACCTTTCCCAGTTCCGTGAGTTTTCCGTCCAGCTCTTCCCTCTCTGCCCACCTTTCTCGGTGCCATCCAGACGCCCTGGTGGTAACAGACAACAAATCACGCCGTGTGATTTATGGCGGTTTCAGCTGCGCCCAGTGCAGATCGGACGTTTATGGGAATTCCAACCATCGCAAAGCCGCAGGCTCCCTCGGGAAGGTACATGTGAGGGAGAGAAAGAGAAACGCAGACTTTAAGTGGGGACTTCTTGCTTTCTAAGCAAGCAGTGGAGCCGCTGTGAGCGGAGCAGAGGAGGAGGAGATGCAGACCAGTGTGTGGTCGGTGCTGTATTCTTGGAGTGTACGCAAAGAAACATGTTTGAAAAGAGGCTGTGTGCGCTTCAGTAGAAGTTACCAGAGAGGGCGGTTCGCTCAATGCTGACGCAGTTCAACAAATTACAGTTAAAGGATAATACTGGTGTAGTAATGTCTTCATTAACCAATTCCTGGTGCCATCTGCACTCGGTCAGGGTGTGTTGTTTTCCTCTCTCCATTCATTCTTGTACAGTATGAAGAACAGCTGACAAGAAAACTGCCACTAATTTCTTTGACGTATTAACGCAACTTGCGATTTTTAGGTTGTAGCGGGCTCAGCTTTAAAGCTAGAGGGAAGATACTGGCATCATATGAAACTAGAAAACCTAAGGAGTTCATTGGTACCATCTGTGTCATACTAGCGTGTCGGGAAGAATGCTAAATAACGCTCCAAACTTACGCTAAACTTTGGCGAGGAAAAACTGGCATGGCCATTTTCAAAGGGGTCCCTTGACCTCTGACCTCAAGATATGTGAATGAAAATGGGTTCTATGGGTACTCAAGAGTCTCCCCTTTACAGACATGCCCACTTTATGATAATCACATGCAGTTTGGGGCAAGTCATAGTCAAGACAGCACACTGACACACTGACAGCTGTTGTTGCCTGTTGGGCTGCAGTTTGCCATGTTATGATTTGAGCATATTGTTTTATGCTAAATGTAGTACCTGTGAGGGTTTCTGGACAATATTTGTCATTGTTTTGTGTTGTTAATTGATTTTCAATAATAAATATATACATACATTTGCATAAAGAAAGCATATTAGCCCACTTCCATGTTGATAAGAGTATTAAATACTTGAAAAATCTCCCTTTAAGGTGCATTTTGAACAGATAAAAATGTGTGATTAATCGCGATTAACTATGGACAATCATACAATTAATCGTCATTAAATTTTTAATTGATTGACAGCCCTATATGACACATAATATGTTTTTGTCAAACTTATATATTTCGTCGTCATTTCACTGTGTCTGTGTTGTTCATCGAGTTGTACATTGATGTGCACATTATGTTGCAATCAAGAGTCATTCATTCACACTGACATGAGGAATTGAAAGGTTGTTTCAGGGAGATGTTGCAGTTTACTGTACAAAAATGTCATGGTTAAAAAAACACTTTTAAATGATTTGGCTGTACCTAAACTCTACATGACATTCGTGTTCCTCTTTAAAAAATACCTCCTCTGAGGTTAGAATATGAAACCTTTCGGTTTGAGGTAGTTCCACTCTGGTGTTGACTGTTTAAAGAGGAAGAAGATGTAGGTCACAGAGGACTGTGAGAAACAGCAATAAGTAGACCTGGGCATTGTGTGGGATTTTCCGCAGGCCTCACTGTGTGTATGTTTGTAGCTGGACATGTAGTGTGCACGCATACAGTAGCTTAGCGCATGTGTGTGAAGCTACATGTGGACACGTATGTTTTAAGTAGTAAAGGAACACGTCTGAGTTTGTTTTTAGATATTTTTAATTCAGGTACATTAAAACTTATCTTAAGCACTACAGCTCTGCTTGTCTAGTACTTCCTCTGTTTCCATTTGGCGTTACCTCAGCTGTCTTCAATGTTGCCCAGGGCATCGTTGTGTTGTTGGTACAGGATACCTCAAATACCTCCCACTACATTTTTGTTTCACCTATACAGAGGTAGGTGGAAATGAAGACACATAGTACTGTCTGACACTAGTGATTATGAAGCAGGTATTTTCAGTCGTGGCATCTGATTGGTCACAGATACATTCCAGCAAATTTCTGTCAAACGCGGCGAGCTGTAGCCGGTGGCTATGTCTGGCTAGTCTCCTAGCGGCGAGGAATGAGTCAGAGGAACCGCGGGCTAAACTAGCTAGCTTTTTATTCTCTAATTTGTGGTCTGATAAACACTAAATTCAGTGGTATCAATCGCGCAAATAGGCTACTACAGTATGTCACCAGTTCACCCAAAACTGGAAAAGCAAATGATTTTTTAACCAATGAAATAACCAGGTCTCGAGGGTTGCTAGTTTGCCATTGGCAACCATTTTGAGAAATTTGCAACCAATTCTTGGCTTTTTTAACATAAAAAATAGGGACAGCAAACTGCAAAACATGCATCCCAGTCTCTTCAGCTGTATGTGAGAGAGGATTCAGCTGTCTAAGCAGAATCAAAACAGATTGGAGGTCATCTCTGAAAGTGGTGATGATGGACAAGCTGTTGTTGGTTTCACTTGAGGGCCAATGGATGTGAGGTGGGAATCAGCAGAAAGGTCCAGAAAAAGAACAACATTTAAAAGGGAGAGACCGGATGAGCAAGCTGCACTACTGGTATTTTGTATACCAGGAATTGATGGTGGACACGTTAACTGAAAACACTTAAGATTCAAGTTCTGTAAAGATAAAGCTAAAGATAAAACACAAACTACAAAAATGTTGTTCTCTTTTATGTCACATTTTTATTATTAAGCTGACGTATAACTGCATAGTATCTTAATTACTCAAAATATAAGGTGACTAAAAATGGCAACCGTATTTTCAGTTTCGGCCACCAAAAGCCAGATGACACATAAATGGTACGGTTCCTCCTGTGATTGGTTCAAATGGTGTTCACACCAAAAATGAACCGTTCCAGAGGTCACTTGACAGCGGTCCGAGACCATACCTTCGAGGCGGACCAGTGAGAGGTGGTTTGGTCCACACTAGAGTTCAAGTCCGACGTTCACACCAACCCAAACGAACCGCACCAAGGTGGTAAACGCTCCAGAGTTCGGTTCAACTGGACTAAACAAGACTGGTGTGAATGCACCCTTAGTAAACTTAAATTCCCATGCTGAGAAAAGAAATGTTTTATTTAGGGACTCAATCAAGACCATGCCCAATTGTTATGTTAAAAATTACTTTTCAAAAAAGATGAAACTTTGTACAAAGTTCTATTAACTTCATAAAAGGCATGGCAGTATGATATTCATTATCTAAATTAACACTCAACAGTAAGTCACATTTCTCCAAGAATTACTTCTGTAATTCTTGAGAATGCCATTTAAAGATGACAGTCCTAATTTAACTTTCTGTTATCATTCAGTCCAGTGTAAGAGATATCAACTTCATGTATATTCACTTGGTAAATTGTAACTGTGTAAACCAGTGGCTCACAAACTTGGAGAAAAATATCTTTATCTGCGAAAGAATGACAGAAGAAGAAGTTTAGGAACCACTGACCTAAACAGACATTGTGTTATACTGTATGTATGGATATTGAAATCAGGTTGCCATCATGTGTACTATTTCCATATTTTCTCGCCCTTATTTCAGGACCATCATCATCATCATCATCATTGATTAAATTCCTAAAATAGAAACCATATTACGCTTATTTGTGTGCAGCTTTTCTTGCCGTGTAAAGGAGTTAGTAACTGTTGTAAAAATAGTATAAATACAAAGAAATGAGCTGTATTTGTAGCCATCATCATAGTAAACTTTTTCCCTGAGCTGATTGCTGGAGTAACTAATTACTGTGTTTGATGTTATACTCCATTCAGACAAGTGTGTTGAGCAAACTTACAGTACATGTTCACACACAGCTAAGGTGAAAACCAGTTAGACACCAGCGTCATCCTGACAGACGCCTGAGGGCTCATCTTCCAAGTTTGGTGTAGGCTCAAGCTCACCGTTTTCTAATTTAAAGTCCAAGTGAAACGAAAGTAACAGCGTCTTTAGCTTCAATACTGTGATGTTTCCCCCAGTGAAACAAAATATTTGAGCGGCGTGCAGTCACAAGAACGATTTAAATCTTAAATGTAGATTGATTGATGGATGGATGTCATGATATTATTGGATGAAAGTGGGTGATACTAGCCTACGTAAGCCCACGTCATATTTTGTTTTACAGGAAGAAAAGATTTTGATATAAAAATAGAAAGAAATTGATTTTATGTTATTGTTGTTTTGCATATATTGTTAAAGGTCTTATTGATAGCAATTTTATGTAGATGAATATATTTAAAAAAAGAATGCATCGACAAAGCTTTTAGAAAGGCGCCAGATAAAAGCTTTTCCTAAGAAAAAATATGATGATTGTGAATTAATGATTTTAAAAAATGTTGACGTGTCCAAATGAATGTTTTGTTTATCTCTATGGAAGATGTCTGACGTTTGATTCCCACTTCTAACAAGTCTTGTGAGCCAATAGTATAACAACGTTGGTATCACGTGGTATCTCTGGGTCGTCAGCGTTCAAGTTGCCAGTTAGTGTGGAATAAAAATGTTTGAGGGTTAGTGTCTGGCAACCACTTGTTGTGAAGTGAATGCAATGGAACGGGGAGGGAGACAGATGAATACACTGATCAGTCTGCAAAATTAAGTTATTGTATATTTCTGCCCGTGGATTCATAGCAGTGTTTGTATTTGGAAAAAGATTTTATTATTAATGGCTTCAACGTCGTTGGTCAAAAGTAAAATATTTTAGACGGAAATCTCAGTATTTTTACCAGGGTCTTGTAGACTCACTATGACATTTTGATGCACCTAATAATTTGTTTTATTTTTTTTGCTCATGTGTACCTTTTGTACCAATTAGATCAAGGATGACGTAACCAGGATTGAAAGGATGTTTGTTGTGACATGTTTAAGAATTGGGTCATGCTAGGCCTTTGTTGCTTTGCCTGCGTTTCACCCTGAGGACAAATTGTTAGCCTAGAAGTGGTGTTTTAGAAGAGAAAGTAACCCTCCATACCTACAGTAAAGTGGTGAACATAGTGTTTTAAAAAGCACACAAGCCATCGTTCAGTTTTAGAAAAAGTGTGTCTACTAGAGCTGAGTTTTGGTGAGAGTTTCTGCTTTAAGAATTTCTCAACATTTTGGTTGGCATGTTGTGTTGTGTTATCAACTTGTCGAAAGACCTGTGGGTTAGGCAGCTGTTGATATGAGACTGACATGATGACACTTCCTGTCGCAGTGGCTTACCTTTAACCACATTACACAGCTGACAACTGACATGGTAGACAAACATATAATCAGAGCAGCGGAAGGAAATGAAAGGAATGGGACATTGAGACAGCGGGAGTAGATATGTGCAAAATAAGAGAAAGGGGTTGTAGGAGACGAGATGGAAGGGTGATAGCACATTTTTTGCATGTTATAAGAGTTATAACGTAAGTGATAGAAACAGGGTTTTAGACTAAGGAAGAGAGAGTGGTTGCGACACAGAAAGCGTGGGAGATGCTCTCATAGTTAAGACAGATGTAGCAAGGTGTAAGAGGCCGGAGAAACGGCTGTGAGGAAGAGAGATGAGGGGAAAGTGAGGGAGAGATACTGGCAGGTAATCAAAAAAGATGGCTGAGAGAGAGGTGGGAGGGGGAAGATGTGGATGTTTAAATTGAACAAAGCTGGAGAGTCAGCAGAGAGAGAGAGAGAGTGAAATAGCTCCACACAATCTAAAACTGGGCTGACAGAAAGAGATGAGAGCAGCAGACAGAGTTGAAAACAGAAAACTTCAAATGAAACTCGAGAGTTGGCGGAGGGCAGAAGCAGTAGAAAGTGGGAGTGAGAGCTTCTTTTATTAGGTGAAAGAGTGAATTTGAGAGAAGTGGGGGAAATACAGACTCAGATTCATTACATGTCGTAGAGCACCTGTGTGTGTGGTGTTCTAAAATTAGCTTCCTTACTACAACGTAGAGGGGGGAAATGATTGAAAACACATGCCTTGTTCATCAGGAAAAACAATACGACATTGGTTGATTTAAAAAAAAATCTCACTTTATTTTTATCTGAAGCTGTGTCCCATTTCCCAAAAGTATTTTACACCTTGATGTAGGGCTGGCCCATTATTACTCATAGTAAGATGCTGATTGAAAAAAATATGTTTTCAGGGCTTTTAAGAAGTCCACGTCCAAGGCGACAACGTGCCAACATACGTGGGTGTATTTTGTTGCCGTGTTTGCTGCCTGTGTCGCCACATTTGGCAACATTTGTGACCCAAAAGAAGGAGATATTGAAAAACATCTTCAAGCTGTGGCTGATTTTTTTTTTTTTTTTTTTCAGTTAAGTTTCAGTAAATCCAGTATGATGTAAATGCAAAAACACACACATATGCCAGTAACAACATCAACAAACCTGAATGTGCCAACAAACTGCAGGGTTGAGAGAGAGTCCGAAATTAAAAGGATACAGAGGAGGCTGTGTGTGAAACAGACAGAGAGGGGGGAAGCCTTGGAAGACAGTGTGTTTGTGTGTGTGTGTGTGTGTTTGTGTTGAAATGGGTGAATAAACACAGCCTTCCCTTGACCTGGAGCACTGAAAGCTCTCCTTGTGGAGCCAATAAAGGCCCCTCCTAACTGAGCTGAAGGGCCTGTGGACTGGAAGGCAGACAGATGCTAAAAAAAACAAAAAACCTGTAGTGACTCAAGTTGTGTGAGCAAGTTCTCGGTCATATCTGCCCTATGGTTTGTGGTCGTTGGTTTCAAAGATCTGTGACAACGATTCCCCACTATGTGTATATATGTCAGCTGCCTGGTGAAGCCTGAGAAACGGCACCAGGGCGACATGACACTGTTTTAAAAACACACCGTAACCTATTGAAATAACAATTTATCACGTGGGGTATATAAAAAGACTGGGCTCTTTTGTGTGTTTGATTTGACCTCTCCTGTTTAAAGTTACTTTAAGGAACTTTTAACAGGTGATGAAACAGTTTAAAATTAATATTGGTGCCTCTATATGGCCTACATAAACAAACGAGACCATCAGCGAGAATATTGGCTATTTCTATAGTTATTCTTAATGCCTGTCATCGGGTCCGATTCCCCGCGACATCAGACGAAATTATTTCAGGGTCACCAAGTACTCCGTCAGATCAGACTCCAACGGGTTCTCCGGTTGCAGACCTGCAGTTGGAGCTCCGGTTGGAGGTAGGGCTGGGCAAAAATCGTCCTAGATTTTGGATATCAAAATATCGTGATATGGCATAAATGTTGTCTTTTACTGGTGTTGAAGGCTTCATTACAGTAATGCGATATCATTTTCTGGAATTTCCAGACTGTTTTAGCTGTTTTATTTGCCTTTACCCACTTAGTCATTATATCCACATTACTGATGATTATTTATCGGAAGTCTCATTGTGTAAATATTTAGTAAAAGCACCAATAGTCAACTCTACAAAATCGTCGCAATATCGATATCGAGGTATTTGGTCAAAAGTATCGTGATATTTGAATTTCTCCATATCGACCAGTGCTAGTGGGAGGTGGACCAAAACAACTGGTCCATGACCACCTCTTGCAAGCGGTCTCGCTTCCAAGTAAACCAAAACACAGGCTGCCTGTGCCAGATATTTGTTGAGATGGACACGGGCAAACAACAGGTTAATATGAGTTGGAGAGGACTGACCTGGACAGAATATGCTAAATAAAGTCCACAAAAATAGTGATGTTTAGAGAGTCATTTATAGACCAAGCAATAATTTGATTCATCTGAAAAAAAAGAAAAGGAATTGCTAAATAATGAAAATTAGTTTCAGCCCCACTTTTATAAACGCACAACTAACATTGAAGCAAAATAAGACAACATAAGGATCAATGTCGGAACAAGTTGTAGCTTGAAATCGTGCTGTAATCCACACTGTTTACTTTACTTGCTTAATCATGAGCTTCCCAGTGAAATAGAAGCACTTGTAATGCCTTAGCGTCTAATAGCTTTGCTTTTTTAAAACCTGTTTTGAAGTCCCTCATTCACACAGCGGGCCACAACAACAGCCGGGCTTTGTCCTGCTGGGTATTGTTTGAATGTAAACACGTCAGCTTTTCCTGTGGGTACCGCCAACCTCACAGCAGCACAGCAGTCCAGTGTTCCCAGTGTGCGCGCATGTTTGCCCGCGCATGCATGTGCAAACAGTGTAGCGTGTGAGTGCTACTGTGTGTGTGTGTGTGTGTGTGTGATGTGATGTGGGAAGTGCGGCTACATTCCACGGAGGTCAGCAGGCGTGAACAGACAGATATCGTCAGCTCTGACCTGTTTCGTTTGTAGGGAATGCAGAGCGAGGCTACAGGTGGACTCACCTTGCATACTTCAGTCAACCGATGAGTGACAGGTTACCTTGACATTTTGAACATCAGTTGATCATTTGCTTTCCTCACAAGGCTTGCTGCTGTGTCAAATATGGAGCTCAATTTGTTTTGAGTATCCCTCCAACCAAACTTAACAGGATTTTCAAGGTGTTTTTAAAAAGCCTTGGATTAAAAACTGCAGCATGGTGTCTGTTGGAGACATACTTGTTGAAGTTTAAAGTTAAGATGATGGGGATGCAGACTTTCTTCAAGACCGTACAGCATTGAGCATTGATCTTATCGCAATAACTTCAGTTTTAAGGGTCTTTGCAAGGGTGGGGGAAAAAAATCAATACAGCATAGACGTGATATTTTGTGTGTACCCATAGAACCCATCTTCATTCACATATCTGGAGGTCAGAGGTCCAGGGACCCCTTTGAAAATGGCCATGACAGTTTTTCATTGCCAAGATTTAGCGCAATTTTGGAGCGTTATTTAACCTCCTTCGCGACGAGCTAGTATGACATGGTTGGTACCAATGGGTTCCTTAGGTTTTCTAGATTCATATGATACCAGGGTCTTCTACCTTTTAAAATTGAGCCCACTAAAACCTACTAAGTTGCGTTAATGCATTTAAGAAATTGTGGCAAAATTGCATTAACGTGTTATTATCGTGTTAACTTTGACAGCCCATTTTTAATAGATAAAGGACTTAAAATTGACTTTGGAAATTGTTTTTCAGTCTAATTGTTTCAGCACTAAAATGACACGATACCAGAAATCCTTCAATCTGGTCTCTTTTACTGTTTTGCTTGTCTTTCTCTCTGAGCAGAAGTAGGCCAAGAAGCAGCCTGTGTAGGAACCTGTTGCCACAGTACTCTTATTAAAGCAGTTTTATGACCTTGAAAAACTGGTCTGGAATGTGTGTCAGAAAACACAAAAGCAGCAGCAGATACCTCCAGCTGTGTGTTTGTGTGCGAGTGTGCCGTACTGATTGTGCTTCAAGGGCATTAATATCAAAAAATTGAATGTGTGTTTGAAAGCAAGGTTCCAATTTATGTCTGAATGAATGCAATATAAACAGTTTATATAGTTTTCATACATTTTATCATTGAATTGCATACTTTCACCAAATGTATGCAATGAGATCGTTAAAACATATTGTCCAGGACTAAAGGAATGGCCTTCTACCACAAGTCTATAAGCAGAACAGAGTAAAGATAGATGGTCAACCTAACTATGAATACATATAATAACTCAGTGGCAGATTGCTGCAGAAAGAATTTCATGCAGTTTTCATTTTCTGCACAAATTATCCATCTGCAAAACGCCACAAGATGAATTGGCAATTCAATCTCCAATTAAAGCAATACTCCACAATATTTTACCTGAGTAAATCCCACACTGCTTCTCTTTATGGCTATACTGTAGATAACAACATAGTTGTGATTTAACCCATACTACTTTTTTTATGGAAGTTGGTACATTTGCTGTTGGCGACCTGATATAACACATCTTCTGGTGCTTATAAAATTATAATAGCTTTTACTTTTATGGCAACTGCTTCTTTAAGAACCAAAGCGGTTGCTGTCAGCATCTTGAAAATGACCTTTTAAATATTTGCAGTTTGAAGAATCATACTTGTTGATGTTCTGAATGTGGTGAAAATGGCAGCTGTTTGAAAGTACAGTGAGGTTAGATATACAAACCTTCTGCAGATCACTAGTGCATACAAGGTCACAAAAATCCCCCTGACCGTTGAGTCCTCAGAGACCTGGCTGGTGTCAGCAGCTGTGTTTCCCTCTAGTAGCTTAGCGGTGCTGGTATGCAACAAAACCTTGTAAACGGTATTTTGAAAGACTTAATATTGTGCTCTGCAGAAATGATCCCAACCCCCCCCTCCAAATTCAAAAGCACACAGTTTAAGGAATTGACAGAATCTGCCTGAGATTTCACGTCAAACCAGTTTTGACTTTTACAACTTCCTCTCTTTATCAGCCATATGTTGTCTGTTATCCATAGATATTGTTACAATGTCCTCATGCATTGTGTAAAGCTTTGCTGCCTTTTGCCTTAAGCAGAGAACGAATTGAGTATCTCTCCACACCGTGTTTTTGTGTCTAAGTGACTAATGGGGACAACACTTTTTGAAATTGGTCCAGTATTGAGGAGGAACTGCAGCGGCTAAACAAGCTGTAATGTAATCCCTCAGAGCAATTCCTCACCGTCAGTTTACGTCCACTAAAAGTGCTTGTTTTGGTCACTGACAGGCTCAGATTGTTATTATAAGTGTCTGACAACATTATGGAAAGGACCCTACAGAGAAATAAAATATTTTTTTTTTACCTTTTGCTTGATCCGGTCACTGTTCACTCTGAAAAGTCTGGCTGTGAATCCATCGCATCCATATTGTCGAATTTCCACCGTTGTCTTCCTGTCACATGACACAATAGCAAACAGAAAGCAAAAGGTAAGAATAATGTATTATTTCTCTGTA
>CAKALU010062175.1:9298-20832 GCA_916700995.1 Hozukius guyotensis
GGAAAAAGTCTTTTTGGGCCCAATGGCATCAAGTGACGGACACAGAAGTTGTAGTACCACCGTTTGGCCACTACGAAAATTTGCTTCACATCTTCCGATCGAGACTGGCCAATAGGGACGTGTCTTACATCTTTCAGCATAGGTCCCGTCCACGAGATTCAGCTTTTGGATTTGCAAACAAAAGTGTTTGATTCACATTAATACATTATTAATCACACATTTATTTTACTAGCTATAAAACATCTTTTGATTGCAGTGTGGAAAGTTTTGCTCTCAAACCTATTCTGATTGATTGCATAGTAAAAAAACAAGAGTCACTCCATATACTCTAGCTCACTTACTAAACCTGCTAAAGCCTCTGAAAGACAGCAAAGTCGGCCGAGAGCACCGGCGCCCTCAGAGAGTGGGAGAGATATTCTAATGTAAGGGATGGGGGACATAATCCACAGTCCTAATAATGAGTGATGGGCAAAGCAAACTAGATCCAAATTAAAATTCATATTTTCTGGATTTCTTCTCTCCAGTCATACAATTAGTGTTGTGTGTTATTGTATGTGTGTGTCTGTGGCCAGTGATAGTTTAGGAATATAATCAGAATGTAATTGTTATCCTCTCCTGTCAGCTATAAACAAATTATCTCATATTACACAAACTAATGATAAAATAACATAATTTATAACATTAATTAGTAAACATTATTAATTATCATTTCGTTGTTTTTTAACAGTAAAATAACTATTAACTAAAATTTAATTTATTAATGATGGTTATTATAAAGTGTTACCTGCATTAGTTCTGATAAAATGCTAAAACAAAACAAAAAAATGATAACCCCTCCTGATGCCTGACATTGCACTGGCAAGATTATACCAATGTGTGACAGCCCACAGAATACTGCAGTCATGTTTCTTTGTTTAGGCCATGGTTTGTAAAGTATTAAGTATTATTAGTTGACTAGACGTGCAGTATAGTTGCTGAAAGTTCAATGTTTGCCACCCATCTAGTTGCCAGTAGTTATTATTCACATATTTTCAATAGCATGAACACTGATTTTACCCTCACATTTCACCTTAATGACTTTTAAGTTAAAACAAGTACAAGGAGTTTTTAACTGGTTATAAAACAGTCCAAATTTGAAACAGATGTCTCTATATGACCTACATAACTAAACAAGATCAGAAAGAAGATTGTTTATTTCTATATAGTTATTCTTAATGCCTGGCACCGGGTCCAGTTTCGCTCGAAGTGAGTAGTACATTAGCCAGTTAAAAGGAAGCAGGATGGGACTTTTCTTTAGAGAACTTTATTTTTGATGTTATTTTTTGTGGTTATGGCTGATACGGGGCAGGATCAGCAAAGAGAATAAGAAAAGAATAGGCCGAAGAACATGAGTCAACCTTGGTCATTCAACAGATGAAGAGAATTGCGGGATTTGAAAGGATTCAAAACCAATCCTGAATTGGCCCTCTTCCTCCAAAGCACCTTTCACACATGCAACCCTGAAATGATCTAGAGCAGTGGTTCTCAAACATTTTTCACCAAGTACCACCTCAGAAAATATTTGGCTCTCCAAGTACCACCATTATAACCGATGTTAAAATACAGTATCGGAGGCCTACCCTATATGGCACTTAAACTCTCACACAACTCTCATACTACGCAAGGGTTAGCCTCTCACACTAGGCCTGCACGATATAAGGAACATCTGCGATGTGCGATAACACTGTTCAATATTGCGATGTCGATATGACTTGTGATAAATAAACAAATATTGAAGTGTGCATATTAGCTATACATATACATATACATATACATATACATATACTGTATTTAAAATATAACTAGGCTAAATGTTGTTTCTAGAGTAGCAACAGTAATGTTTACAACAGCAAAGCCACCATATAAACTCCTTAATATCTCACTGGAAACAAATCTAACATGTTAATAAAATAAATCATATTCCTGACATGAAAATACTAAGTGAAGTTTATAAAGACTGAAGAACACAGACTTCAGTCAGTATCAGTCCTTCCTCCTGTCCTCTGTCCTCTGTCCTGTCCTCTGTCCTCTGTCCTCCTCCCCTCTGCTGCAGGTAACATTAGGGCTGATAGAGGGAAGAGGAGCTGTTTGGTTTCAGCCAGCTGATGAGTTTACAAGTAAGATATGTGACAAACTAACCTAACCAGTGAGACTAAACAGCCTATTGCCAGCTTTAGTTTTAGCTGGTGTAGCCAAGGGTTATGTTGCTCTGATACTTTATGAAGATAATAAATTAATAACACAGAGGTTGAAAGTGCATCACCGCTTCACGCCTTCCGTTCCTTCAAAATAAACTCCCTGGACACAAACACTGGATCACTGCTGACCAGGGAACTAAAGTCAGTCACAAGTCAACTAAATAACTTACACGTGTTTACAGTTCGCTGTTAGCCGCCGAGCTAACGCACTGTGCCTGTCTAAAGCGGCGGTGGATGACAGACTGCCGGCAGAGCAGATTGAAACGTTGCTTTCCTTTAACAGTTTCGTCATGTTTATGCTTGTTGAACAGGTGTAATGATAACGTGTCTTGGCTTTACACTTGCAAAGTTTTATTGAACTTACGAGTAGTTGTAGCCGTCTCCACTGCGGCCTCTGATCAGCTGTTCACAGACTGACTGAGCTCCGACACAGCGCAGCAGAGGAGAGGATGCAGCGTTAACCATCCCTAAATATAATGATTGTTCTGATTCATCGCGTTCCAGACAGCGTTTTGCGATGTGTTCATCGCGCATGTTCATATGATGACGAAGAAAATGCGATTTATGGGTCAGCCCTATTTCTTATTGATTTTTAAAAAATATTTCAGAGATTCCTCTGCGTACCACAGTTTGAGATCCATTGATCTATGTAATGCTTAGAGACGTTTTACAAACTATTTCTTTAAAGTTTACAAATCGTTTGGTAACCATTAACAAATACTTAATATAGTATATAAAATGATATAATATGTGCTACAATAATCTGTCAATAAATAGTTTAGGAATATAATCAGAATGTAATTGTTATCGTCTCCTATCAGCTATAAACAAATTATCTCATATTACACAAACTAATGATAAAATAACATAAATTATAACATTAATTAGTAAACATTATTAATTATCATTTGGTTGTTTGTTAACAGTAAAATACTTATTAACTAAAGTTTAATTTATTAATGATGGCTATTATAAAGTGTTACCTGCAAATCTATTCATGAAGTTGTTATTTTTATATATTTTGTGTCCTACACATGTTTCCATCTGCATATTTCCCCTTAAAACATGTGATTGTGTAGCCAATGAGACAATCTTCCCAGAACATTTCCTCCTCTTTTCCTTGAAATTTTAAACCATCTTCCAAAGTTGCAGCCTTTTTAGGCCAAAATTCTGTGTCCCTGGTACTGTCCATCCAGATCTCACATTGTCAGATGTGACATCCCATAAATCTTCATTTGCTGTTGCCACAGTCTTCACTTTTACTCTTGTAGCACTTCACACTCTATATAAACTTTACCAGGCTTTAACTGAGAAAATCAGTTGTGTGAAAAAAATTCACCAACAAAGATTCAATGGGGCGCTGCCTTAGCTCACCTGATAGAGCGGCACCCCCTGTACAAAGGTTAAGTCCTTACTGCAGCGGCCCAGGGTCGAACCCAGCCTGTGGCTCTTTGCTGCATGTCAACCCCTCTCTCCCCCTTTCATAACTGTCTCTCTTTCACCATCAGTAAAATGGTAGTCTTAAAAAAATAGTCTTAAAAAAAAAAGGTTCAATTGGCTTATCTGTAACTTGTAATACTGCACGACTTTGCTTTGTAAAAGCGCCGCTGGACACAATCAAGCTTGTTCACACAAGTTCCAGAGTTCCTGAGAAACACTGAGCAATAATGTCTGAATGTTTTCTGAGGAAGAGAGGGGACGCAGATAGATGTGGCCATGGATCAATGCCTCCACCCACTCGTGGAAGATTTGTCATTGAAATATGTCATAGACTTTAATTACGATTAACCTTTTATAACTTTCAATAAATAGTTTTGGGGTTTGGGTTATCTGACCCATGTCCAACCCTTCTTTTGTCAATTCAAACCAAGCCAGTCAACCTGGGTTGAACCCTTGTCAGGACAATTCAGATACGACCTGGGTCACAATGTAATTTATCAATGTAATTTACTTACCTGTAACTGGCGATACTGCATATCTCAGTTATGTGAACAGAACGTTTGTTGTTTTCCAACGGTTGTTCAAACAAGTTCCTGAGAAATATTGATCAATAATAGGGATACTTGGCACAGAAATGGTAAAAAATATACTTACCTGTAACTGGCAATACTGCATATCCCAGTTATGTGAACAGAACGTTTGTCGTTTTCCCATGGTTGTTCAAACAAGTTCCTGAGAAATATTGAATAGGGATAATTGTTGACTACTTGGCACAGAAATGGTAAGGATACTTCACTACGTTGCAGATATCAACAGTAACAGTTTTGGGCTTGCTGGCTTTGGTCCTTTTGGTGGGCCGGGTCAACGACAGCTCACAGAGGTCGTTTAAGTCTATGTTAACTAAATCTCCTCTGTATGAATGACATATTTAACACTGTCCTTTTAACCAGTTTGTCCCATAAGTCAAGAATAGAAGTACATTATGTATTAACATAAAAACAGTATTACAGCTCAGAGAGCATCAGACGACCAGCAGCAGCGATCAGAACTTGGTCCTTTTCCAGTTTCCACGTGCGCTGCCAAATGGGTTCATTAAAGGGACTGTTTGGAACTTCTTACACGTATAAATCAATCCGGGTTGGTGTCCTATGCGCGCTCGCGTGTGGCTACGCTGTTCAGACAAGACTCCAACACAAACTACACGGAAGCACCAAAACCGCAAAGTTATATCTAGTGAAGCCCGTCTTGCAAAACAGTGTTGGCCGCAGTCGGAGGACGCGGGGGAGACCGTAGCTTTGGTCTCCAGGGCCGGAGCCTCTGCTGTACTCTGCTCCTCTGCCTGCTTGCCTTCACTCACACACCTCGCTCGTTCTCACTCGCTATCTCGCTACACCTCACGTGCATGCGCGCACACTACACACGGCAGAAGAGTTAGTTTAGCTCTGAGAAAATCTAGTGAATGTACAGTGGACGTTTGTGCAGAAATAAATGCTGCAGCTCTTCCAGACCAACAGAGGTTTCCCGTGTCTTGTGAAGTGACCGGGTTCCGCAGCGAGTAACGTTATCGTCTCCGACCAAAACTCTGAGATCCCCTGTTCCCTCCGGCCGCGGTCGGGAGGCTGAGGCAGGAAAAGCCAACACTAGGATCAGCATTGATTCATGGAGAGACCTTCGTCTGGTCAGCTAACATTACTGCCAAGCAGGTGAAATAAAGAGTGATATTGTGGTTTTAGCTGACGTGTGTCGCCTCACTGTTTTGACGGATGCTCGCTCACATTCAGGTAGCGCGTGCACACGGGCGAGCGCAAGCAACAGGACGCTGACTTTCGTTGACTTAACGCCCGCTGGTGTCGCTGTTACAACCAATTTCTGATTCTTACAAACAGTCCTTTTAACGCTATTTTATTGTATTAGTCTCATGTTGTGTGCAATGAAGGTTTCATCTGTTAACAAACACATCTTGTGTGGTTGATAATAATAATTGTTATAATAATGAAGGTTATCTATATATAACACTTATCAGAACGAGTGCTCATTACAAAGTGCTTTACAAGGTGGACATAAAAATAATAAAGGATAGAAACCAATGCCAGAAACACGCACATTTACACATAGATTTACAAACAAATATAAATAAATCCCAACGTGGTCTGAAAACTACAAGTGGCCTACAGATCGGATCTAACAGGAAGGCTGCTGGAAACGGCTGGAAACTGTCCGACTTGACCGCAGCTTTTAGTCACTACCCCCTGCTGCTGCAGCTTTTAGTCACCACCCTCTACTGCTGCAGCTTTTAGTCACTACCCCCTGCTGCTGCAGCTTTTAGTCACCACCCCCTGCTGCTGCCGCCTGATATCGTCTACTTTCCAGGCGAGGCGCAGTTCATCTCCAACGAGCCTACTCTCTCTCATTCACAACCTTTCTGTCTCTCTCTCTCTCTACTGGCTCCTACTCTATCAGCTGACCAGTGGCGGCTGGTGGAAATTTTTCTCGGTGGGGCTGTGCCACATCCAATCAATTTCAGCAAACATCCCGGTATGATTTAATGCAAAAAAGTGAAGGTATCAAAAACACATTACTACTTTTCAGTTAAATAATCAACAATTATTTTATTCCAACAGGAGCAGTAAAGAATGCTTAGAAAAACACAACACTATAACATGTACTCAGTGGTGGAAAGTAACTAAGTACATTTACTCAAGTACTGTACTTAAGTACAATTTTGAGGTACTTGTACTTTACTTGAGTATTTCCATGTTCTGATACTTTCTACTTGTACTCCACTACATCTCAGAGGGAAATATTGTACTTTTTACTCCACCACATTGATTTAATAACTTTAGTTACTTTACAGATTCAGATTATTAATACAAAATATAATCAACGAATAAATGATGATGTATTATTATAGATTAAACTACCCAGCAGTATATAAAGTCATTAAAATGATCTCCACCTTTACCAGCTGCAACATTAAAGTGATGAACACATTAATGCATCAATAAGTATAATCCAATAATATACAGTATTCTGCATAATGAGTACATTTATGTTTGGTACTTTAAAGCTGAAGTAGGCGAGATTGGAGCAAATATGATTAAAAAAAGTTATTTTTATAAAACGGTTGCTATATCGTGACAGTAGTACATGAGACAGGTAACCTAAAAAAAATTATGTCCCTCTGTGTCCTCCAGTGTTCTCCGGTGCTCCTAACGGCATCTGTAAGATTTCACATACCGGAGGAAAACAAGCAGTAAAAGCTGATCTGAGCTGTCCAGCTGCCGCGGCTGTCAATCACTCGCGAACTCTGACCAAACGGTCAAACTAGGCAGCGCTGATCAAATACGAATCAATATGATGTTACGTTGATGCCTATTTCTCGCCTCAAATGTTTTCAGAATCATCTTGTAGTGCACGGTTTAGCTGTAAGATGAGAAAGTTTGTGACGCCCCCGCAATTGTGAAATCTGGTGAAGGAATGCCAAGTTCCGGTCACATGACCAGAGCACAGCCAATAGGAACGCTCTCTCAATGAAATGACCTGTGATTGGTCAAAGTCTCCCGTCACGGGCTAGATGTTCTAAAGCCTGACGAGCAGTAGCTGCTTGGGGCGATACAATAATCGCCCCTCTCGTATTAATTTGAGGACGCTGATTGGCTAAATTTAATGTCATTCGTTCATAGCTTGAATCAGCTGTTGGCTAAGCTGCTACATAGACCCGCCTGCTGGGGGCGATTTCTCCATCGCCCCAGAGTTGAACTTCAGATATACAGACAGACAGAGGGGAGTCAGGGGACGTGCAGGAAAACCATATATTTTGCACGGATGATTTTCTGTCATATTTTACACATATTACTGTGTCCATTCCATATTTTAAACACACAAATATTGACAATTTGTATAATTTATTATTATTATTAGTAGTAGTAGTAATGTTTTTTTTGTGTGTGGCTGTCTGGCTCAGGGGGGGCTGCGCCCTAGCGCCCTCTATTGGCTGGCCGCCACTGCCCACTAGTATGTTTTTATCATCTATTCACATGGTAGATCACCAAAAGAAGGAATAAAAGAACATGACAGCGACCTCTAGCGACCGCAGTAATTATGACAGGAGCAGAAGCAAGAGTCAGGCGTCTCTGTGTTCGTAGTTATTTTATCCCAAAACACGATGTTTTTCCATAAACTTAACTGTTTTTTTGCCTGAACCGAAAGAAGTTGTAGTTTTATTGCCTAAACCTAAAGAAGCCTTTTTGTTTGTGTTCAAAACGTGACGTTTCATTCAGTTTTACAACATGTTAAACGTGTTGCTTTTAAGTTTCACTTTCACTTTTACAACATAGTAGGCCCCTAATGACCCACATCTATGGTGCGTATAGCAACTGATAACATCTAGTTAATGGCTTGATAACAGTCAAATTGGGTGCAGCATCGGACACATACATAAGATAAGATGTAAAGATGCTGGTCAATATAAAATACATTTTGCTTCTTGTCTAATGCAGGGAGTTGCTAAAGCTAATGAGTAAACAGAAGGGAAAAACATAAGAGAGGACACAAGAACAGGTATTTACTGATAAACAAATTCTTACTCAAGATTATTGTCCTTGGGAGCTTTGTACATTTTTCTACATTTGTCTAAATAAACACCAAACATACAAAAAGTGGTGAAAATTGAAGAGTGGGTCAATCAGTCTGCCTTTAAAGTGGCAGTAGGCAGTATATTTTTGGCATCATTTGGCAAAAAATCCTTAATAACCTTTCAGCATATTGTAATTCAAGTGTTCTGAGAGATAACTAGACTTCTGCACCTCATCATGGCTCTGTTTTCAGGCTTTAGAAAATCTAGCCCGTGACGGGAGACATTCACCAATCACAGGTCATTTAATTGAGAGAGTGTTCCTATTGGCTGTGCTCCGGTCATGTGACCAGAACGTGGCGTTCCTTCACCAGATTTCACAATGGCGACGGCGTCACAAACTTTCTCATTTTACAGCTAAACCGTGCACTACAAGATGATTCTGAAAACATTTGAGGCGAGAAATAGGCATTAACGTAACATAATATTCATTCATATTTGATCAGCGCTGCCTAGTTTGACCGTTTGGTTGGAGTTCACGAGTGATTGACAGCCGGCTCTCATAGACGGCAGCTGGACAGCGGACCTCAGATCAGCTCTTACTGCTTGCTTTCTCCGGACACCAGAGGACACAGAGGCACATGATTTTTTTTCAGGTTACTTGTTTCATGTACTCCTGTCACGATATAGCGACCGTTTTATAAACATAACTTTGTTTAATCATATTTGCTCCAATCTCACCTACTTCAGCTTTAAGGAATGCTTTTAAAAGATTGCTTACTAGTAAAAATGCATTTCAAGTACAGGGTATACCCTTAATGGCCACCCTCTCGTGAAGCGGTTCTTGCAGGGGGTCTGGAGGAGGTAATGCCCGGTGATGCTTGCCCTTGGTGAAGGGCCCCTTTGAGCCTCTGGGGCGCTCCTCTCTTTTGCATCACTCATCTCACCTCAAGCGCCATAAATAAGAAGCGCGACACTCCCACCTAGTGATTAAAATGCGTTTTTACACCACAACAATACAGCATCACATGATTTGACTTCCACAACACATGCTGCCACACTCATTCAAAATATCCCAGTGTACTCAGGGAAGTAAGAACCGTAGCTGAGTTTCATGCAGTAAATAAACTGCATGAAAAAAGCTGCATTAATTTAAATTGACCTAATTTAACCGGACACCTCGTGTGAGAACTCATCATGCCTGTTAAGTTTTGGAAGCATACTACTATTGCTGCTGTTGCTGCTGCTGCTGCTGTTTGGAAATTCAGTAAGTAGCCTACCTCAAAAACTTAACTTAAACTTTATTGCATTCACCATATACATACATGTATTTACATGTCAGAAGCTGTGGATCAGTTTAAGGGTGACCCACTCTACCCACTGAGCTAAAGCTGGCCCTACCTCTGAGTTTTGAAAGGTCTTTACTCAGTTGATGACGCCCTGCCATCGAAATTCAAAACAAATGATTGGTTTCAAATTGATTGGCATTTCTTTAAATACACAGACAAACATGACTTAAGTCTTAATGTGAGTTATTAATACTATTATTAATAGTGCTAAAGGCATGTTAACATCAGTAATGTTGGGTTAAATCAGGCTCATATTTTTTAGTTATTGTCAGTTCAGTAAAACAAATGCATGCTTGTTTTTCATCTAGAAGTCAAACTGTTCAATATATATAACGTTATATCTGTAATATATGGTTTTAAAACACCTTCCACAGTATTTTAAAAAACGTTTGTTGGTATGTAAAGTATCTTATGTTGAAGCATTATTCACAACCTTTAGTGGACAGTCAAGGTGACCAGGTCAAGGTTACTAGGGAGGAGAAAAAGGATGCCACAGTTGTGTAAAAGAAGGAGGATGTCATAACCTTTGTTTGTTTAGCACTAGGCCTGTCACAATAATTACTAGATCGATTTGACTTTGACTTTATCGTACAATATATGGACATGAACTCAATCATTTTTACATTATTGATTTACAGCACATGACCTCAATAATTTTTATGTTATTGACTTATTGTACAATATATAGACATGACCTCAATAATTTTGATGTTATTGACTTATGGCTGGAGGCATTATGTTTTTGGGTTGTCCGTCCGTCCGGTTCATTCTCTTGAACGCGATATCTCAGGAACGCTTTGAGGGAATTTCTTCAAATTTGGCACAAGCATCCACTTGGACTCAAGGATAAAATAATTAGATTTTGGTGTTCAGAGGTCAAAGGTCAAGGTCACTGTGACCTCATGTCTGTCCCATTCTTGTGACCACGATATCTCAGGAACGCCTTGAGGGTATTTCTTCACATTTAGCACAAATGTCCACTAGGACTCAAGGATGAACTGATTAGATTTTGGTGGTCAAAGGTCAACGTCACTGTGACCTCAAAAACATGTTTTGGACCATAACTCAAAATTGTATATGATAATTATGAAGATTTGTACTAAAATGTCTAATAGGATAAAATGATGACATTTTAGTTAATAAAAATAATAATAATAATAATACATTTTATTTATATAACGCTTTTCTGGAAACTCAAAGACACTTTACACAGATAAAATGATCATAAAACAGTTGGCCATAACTCAAGAATTCATATGCTAATTATGACAATTAGGAAGAAATGATGAAGTGATGACATTTTGGACAGACATGGATGTAAACTGCAACTTGACTGGTTGGCTGACTCATACAACCGCAAGGCAGTAATTCTGGTTTAATTATTAAAGCCGTTTAACACCAGACACGGATTTTCGTCCAAACAATTTGCATGTAAATTTATAAAAACTGATTTTCTGAATTCTTATGAATGCTTGCACACCCCTACAAAACATTGGTGTGAGGAAAAAAAATATTCGGATGGAACTCGATTTCAGCGGATTTCCGCCTGTGGAAATATATATATGTTTGACCAATGAAATCCTTTGTTCCAACTGATTGATGTCATTCTGCATAATAAGTAGCCATGTGCTTCTGGTTGTTGCACAGAGAGTGTGTATTTTCGGAGCAATGGAATTTCAAAATAACAATGGGCTGTCCTCTTCTCAACAATAATCAATAATGTACGACAAACACTACTACCTCAACAACCAAATAAAGGACGATATATGGCTGGAGATCGCCCAGCAGCTGAGATAGGATGAAGATGGTAGCTGATATGCACTTGCTAACGAGGAACGGAACGGGGCTAGCCACAACAACTAATGTTAGCATTAGCGTCAAGTGTGGGGCCCGACTAGTTAATGTGTAGTTAACGTTGACCCTTTAGACAATCTC
>CAKALU010062176.1:0-12994 GCA_916700995.1 Hozukius guyotensis
CATGATTGTAAAATCAGTGAATTAGCTTTATTGTTCTTCACTCACATGTTGTTATGGTTTGCATTCTGTGCTTGTAGCCAGCTATAGACAGACATTTTGGGGAAGTGTCAACAAGTCTATTATAGCCTTTTTCCTAACAAGTGCCTTTAATTGTATTTAGTGTGACTATTCCTATGTCTGTAACCTGCTAAGACTATTCATCTATAGGCAACAAATAATGTTTATTAAAATGTATGAAAAAAATACAACCTAAATAGTGCATTAAAACAAATCAGTAAGATAATGTAAAAGAAAGGTGAAAAACAGCTATATAATGTATCTTTAAACAGTAAATTAACTGTAAAATACTGTGAAATTAATAAAAAAAACAGTATTTTTCATTAACAGTACAAAGCTGTAAATTTCAGCGACAGTATAATAATGTTAATTTTACAGTAACATAAAGGCAACCCTGCTGCCAGTTCTTTACTGTTATTTTACTGGGAAATTCTTAACAGTGTAAGTATTTTAGAATAAAATCAAATTAATCTGCAAAATTTGCAGTGATTCTTGAAATATTTTTGATTTTTTTTTTTTAATGATTTGATTTGTGAGTTTTGTTCTTATTTATTTGACATTTTGTTCAATTACTCAATGAAACATGGCTCCAGTTCCCAGCACCGCCATGCACAGGGGAGGGGAGGGGGGTTTACGTGAAGAAGAGAAGATAACAGCAGGGTAATGAGGGGGAAGGATTCATCGCTCAACTGTACAACATTATGCTCTCTGAGAGCCGTGCCTCCTCGACACAGACCTTGACAGGAAAAAAAACACCTCCCAGCAGCCACAGGTTGTTGAATTGACAGATGTAGACAGTGAGGCTGACCATAATTGCCTCATTACCAGTACTATCTGCATTCTGCTCATGGCTATCTTCGCCAATTAGGTGTGTAAGACACATCTGTGAGCGTTGGAAAATTTGAGTGCACATCATAAAGGCAAAGCAAAAAAAAAAAAAAAAATGCTGGGAATATGAAAGGTGCCTTTTTAAAGGGCTTTTGACTGCTCTGTCAATCACTGCTGAAGCACAAATGCAGCCAAGGTAAGCAGGTGATGAGCACACAGGCAGACACTTTGATAGCAAAGTGAGTGACATTCAGAAAATAGCTGAGATGAGGCAGAAGGAGCCGGAGAGAGCACACAGACTCACTCTTCTTCCTCTTTCCCCACAGCACTCACCCCTACGCCCGGCTCAGCAGCTGCACTGCTCGCATCTCCACCCCTCTCCTCTTTTTTCTTCCTAGCGCTGTTTTATCTCTCCGTCCTCCCGTTCACACATCTTCCACCTAACTCCTTTTTCCTCTCTCCTCCAGGTCCTGCCTGGTTTGGCAAAAAGCCCCAGTCCGTTCATCAGTCCCTGCAGGCTGGGTTCTTTATCGATCGCAGCGCAGAAACATCAGATGCCAGGAATGTAGCCTTTAACAAAGAGCAAGCCGTTGCCACAGCAACTACAAACCCTTACTCCCATCCGCTCTATGTAGTCTGCCAATCACATTAATGAAAAAAAAGAGGAAGAAATAGAGTAAGGAGGGTGACATTTTTTCATATACCCTCTTTTCCTCGCATTGAGAGAGCACACAGATTGAATACATTCCTGGAAAATTCAGTTTCAGAGCTATAGCAGAGCCTAGTTTAAGGTGTTTCCAATCTGTCATTCTGGCCGCCTTGCTATTTGTCGACCTGTCTTGTTGCCCATCCATCTGGTGCTCCGGTAACTATCTCTGTCTGTCTACCTTATTATCCGTCCACAAGCTTCGCTTCTGTCTTTGTGTATTTATCTTTCTGCCTTTACCCGTCAGCCTCTGTTCCTCTCTGCTCTCTCTGTTTAATAATTACAGTCCAGTTGTCTGTTGTCTGTTGCTGCTGCAGTAGGGGAACTGGTCTGGTGATCTGCCGGAGAGTTGCGTGTGTCAAGCAGCACGCAGTCTCTCTGCTCAGAGAGTTGGTGCGCCACATGAAAACACCACAGCCTTGTGAGTTATTTAAGCTCATATCAGGGAAAAAAACAGCACATGATGAATTTGTTATGCTGGACCTTGTTTTGTTTTCTCTGGAGTTAAGAAAGAAAGTTCTGCTTCTCTGATAGGCCATTAAAAAAATGTCTTTAATGTAAATATATTGGATTTTACAGAGACTAACAAATCTGACACATTTACAGTAGATACATAAATAAATCAAAATCTGTCCAGATCCAGTGCAGACACTGAAATAAAGATGATTCTCCAAAGACTGTAAACATGTCCTTGGATTAAAATACTATTTCAGCACTTGTTTAAACCTGCAGTAGGCAGAAGGTTTTTGGCATCATTGGGAAAAAAATTCCATAATAACCTTTCAGCATATTGTAATTCAAGTGTTCTGAGAGAAAAAACTAGACGTTTTTTTTCAGGCTTTAAAAATCTAGCTCTTGATGGGAGACTTTGGCCAATCACAGGTCATTTCAGAGAGAGAGCTTTCCTATTGGCTGTTCATTCAACAGAGGCAGCTGTCACTCAATCGCCTAAAATGTTTTCTAGATTAAACAGTGAATAACATCATTATAGCAATGATGCCATGCACAGAGATGCCACTGAATTTACTCAGCAACTCCTTGACTAAAACTGTGCCAAAGCAGGTATAAATAACACAAAGCACATTGATTCTACATAGGAAGGATAGGACCAGGCGGACTCTCCATTTGGCCACTTGGATACCAATACTAGCTTGTCGTGAAGGAGGCTAAATAACGCTCCAAACGAGCTACATTTTGGCGAGGAAAAGCTGGCATGGCCGTTTTCAAAGGGGTCCATTGACCTTTGACCTCAACATATGTGAATATAAATGGGTTCTATGGGTACCCACGAGTCTCCCCTTTACAAACCTGCCCACTTTATGATGATCACATGCAGTTTGGGGCAAGTCAAAAGTCAAGTCAGCACACTGACACACTGACAGCTGTTGTTGACTGTTGGGCTGCAGTTTGCCATGTTATGATTTGAGAATATTTTTGATGCTAAATGCAGTACCTCTGAGGGTTTCTGGACCATTTCTATCATAGTTTTGTGTTGTTAATTGATTTACAGTAATAAATATATACATACATTTGCATAAAGCAGCATATTTGTCCACTCCCATGTTGATAAGAGTATTAAATACTTGACAAATCTCCCTTTGTGGTACATTTTGAACAGATAAAAAATGTGTGATTCATTTGCGATTAATCACGATTAACTATGGACAATCATGCAATTAATCGCGATGAAATATTATAATCGATTGACAGCCCTAGTAATTACGCAAAAAAACTAAATATACTAGACAATAAAATTATCAAAAGAATTATCAAAAAAATCGAACCTAAATAAAGTAAACATCTAGAATAATAAATCAAACAATACTACTTATTATTAGTGAAACAATAAATAAATACTAACAATAAATAAATAGCTCCTATGCTGTAATCCTCCTGACAAATCTGACATATTTATAGTAAATACATAAATAATTCAAAATCTGTCCAGATCCAGGTTTCACAGTGCAAACACGTAGGCTATAACATAAAGATGATTCCCCAAAGACTGTAAGCATGTCCTTGGATTAAAATACTATTTCAGCACTTGTACAAGAGCATAACCCTGAAAGCTTTGATTCTGCTGAAGACCAGAAGTCTGTTCGATGTCCCAATCCATATCTGGCATACAACTGTTTTTTTGTTTTCAGTTATTTGCCTTTAAGACATGTTTTTCCCACCACAGAGTGACTGAATGGGCAGCTGATAAGGCTTGACAGGATGTAATACAATATAACAGTATGTGATCCTTCAAGTTTATATGGCAGAATGCCGTTTCAAAGAAGAATACAATACGGAGAAACAAATATCCAAGAAAAAGTGCTTTGACAATGGCAGTAACTGCTCGCAAATCCCTAAACTGTAGCTAGCGTTTTAGAAAATCACTTCTTCAAACATTGGTAGGATTACAAGAAATAAGTGAGGTCACTGTTGAAAGAAATTGGTGGCTTCTGCAGCTTCTATTTTCTTTTGTGTTGTGTGGCACCTGTTCAGAGTTAGCCGGAGATTTAGTAGCTTGTTTTAACGAGGCCTCTGTTTTTCCAGCTAAATACTGTAGAGCTAAAGCTTTTCAGACTCTCTGGCAATGGCAGATGGTGGTAGGAGTGCAAGGCAGATGGAAACAAAAATCATTTCCAACATGGTAAGGAGAAAGAACAAGAAAGCTGCTATAGCTTCATGGGAAATGTGGTCCCAAGTTACATTCGAAGGATACCAAATTCTGTGCTCTGTGATCTATTTGATTTGTGGTCATTAAATCAGAGTATCACATCTAATAGCTAGCACATTTGCAGATAATAACAATGACCTTTTAAAGCACCATTATTTTGATATTAACAATGAGGAAAATGACTATGTGGAATGTGTTTCTAATAGTGATAATTATCCCTTAACTCTGAAGTTCCCCTCAGTGCTAAGGAGCATTTTAGCGCCTTTCAACTCATTGTTTTGGTTTTTACGTCCCAACACTGTTTACATTTCTGATAAACCCACCGTTGTTACCTGCCTAGCACTGCATTAGCTGGTGAACATAAGGTGCCATGCCATTGTTTCAATGGCCCATTACATCACATTATGATGCTTTGTTAGCACCCCTTGATGTAACTTTTTTAACACAATGGGTAGCCCAAATTATGATGCTTAGGTTTAGAAAAAAAACCATCATGGTTTGGCTTAAAATTTCTATGTAAAGTGAAAGTGAAACTTATGAACAGCGGCCCTGGGTTTGTTGGACCGAAAAATGTCCCATTGGACCGAAAGCCAATTTGTCCGACAGCCCGTTATCCCAAAAACAAACGCCCATTGTTTGCGAGGCCCATTGCTCCAAAAAGCTCCATACAACGAACAGAAGCACATGGCTAATTATTATGCAAAATGACATCATCGACCCTCCCTGTCACAGTATTGTTTTCCTACCATGGCGAAGGACCGCCCTACTCTACCTCTAGATGGCTTACCCTGATAGTTTTACCCATTACCAATCTCACTCCTCATGCCTAAACCTAACCAACCCAACCAACGAAGGCAACAAGAAACAAGATGCAGAGTGGTAGTCATGCCTTCACTAGTAGGAAAACAAATTGGGAAGGTCCGATGATGTTATTTTGCATAATAATTAGCCACGTGCTTCTGTTTGTCGCACGGAGAGTGTGTATTTTCTGGAGCAATGTGCCTTCGGAACAATGTTTGTTTTCATGATAACGTCGGACAAATGGGCTTTCGGTCCAAAGGGACAGTTTTCGGACTATTGGGGTTTCGGAATAATGGGCCGTCGGAACAAGGAGCAGTCCCTGAACAATAGTGGAGAATGTAGCTACGAAATAGACAGATATTTCCCTCAAGAAAACAGAGTTAGAAGAGTGAATATTGGACTTTTATTTGCTAGGTGGACAGAAGCACAACTCCAAATGAATGCTAACATTGCTCCATGTCTCTTGGATGAGTAAATACGCTGTTTGCTAACATGTTCGCAATATCAACTTCATATAATATAATTATAATTGTTAATGGAAGTTCAAATAAAGAATTTACTAACTTGGAAGTCATTTAAAGCACATAACTGGCATATGACTCTATACTCTGAGTGGCTTATTTCTCTACAGCTATGTCTCTGATAGGCTGACCCAGGCTGACCGAGGTTGCACACATATACAGTTCTGTAGTGGCAATTTCTTGACTCCCTTCGAGCGCCGCCATACTTTTTAGAAACACTCAGAGCCAACCGTGTCATGGGCAAGATGGAAAACATACAACATCCCATAGAATCCTGGGTAAATGGTAATGGTGAGGGGGGTCATTGAGAAGGGCAGCCTACAGGGTTGAGCGTTTTGGGATTTGGTTCTGAATTGGATTAGAGTCAGTGAAACTGTAGAAAATCTGACAGCCGAAAAAGGAGCTGTAGGGTGATGCATGAGTCACTGTGAGAGTGAGAGCGAGAGAGAGAGAGAAGAGGGAAGAATAAAGAGAGCGGCGTATAAGATAAAAGCAGAAATACATGAAGAAATGAGGAAAGCCTCGCTTACGAGATTACACAAAACCCTTGTTTGCTTGAGTTGACTGTGATTTCTAATGTGAATTTAACCGAGTAAAGCTGGAGAAAGTGATTCCCGCTCTTCCAGGAGATCTTTCGGAACACTCAAGCAATGCTCGGTGCACAATGTTGATGTTAATTTGTCAAGACGAGCATCGCTAAAGCCCCGTTCATTATCACACCGCTTTCCAAATCTGCGGTCTTTGACAGGAGCAGAGTGAATGCATTTTTACACTGAGAAGGACTTAATTGGACTGCACCAATTAATTTTTAAAACGACTCCAAAGTACAGTATTGATCGCCGCAAAATTATTTATGAATTAGTAATGACTCTTATTGACAGAATGTGTGCCTGACACTTCTCTCTTTTTTTGCCTTCTGGTGTCCATTAAACCTGCAGTAGGCAGAATATTTTTGGCATCATTGGGCAAAAATTCCATAATAACCTTTCAGCATATTTTAATTCAAGTGTTCTCGGAGAAAACTAGACTTCTGCACCTCCTCATGGCTCTGTTTTCAGGCTTTAAAAAAGCTAGCCCGTGACAGGAGACTTTGGCCAATCACAGGTCATTTCAGAGAGAGAGCGTTCCTATTGGTTGTTCATGCAGCTGTCAATCACTCACAAACTCCAATCAAACGGTCAAACTAGGGAGCCCTGATCAAATACTGTATGAATCAATATTCTGTTACTGTAATGCCTTTTTCTCTCCTCAGATGATGTCAGAAACATCTTTTTTCTGACATCATCTTTTTTTTTTTTTTATTTAGATTGGCTTTTAATACCTAGTAGCGCTGTGACATTTCCCTGTGCTTTTTATGTACCTTTTTATGATTTTATGATATGTTATGTTTTTTATTCCTGTTATTTTTTATGTTAATGTGAAGCACTTTGGGTACCTTTTGGTTATTGTAAAGGGCTATACAAATAAATGTTGATTGATTGATTGCTGTAAAATGAGAAAGTTTGCTCTGGCTGGTGGGCGGTGCTTGGTATTTCCTCAACTGATCTCAACATGGCTGCCAGGTCACAAACTTTCTCATTTTACAGCTAAACAGTACACTACAAGATGTTTCTGAAAACATTTGAGGCGAGAAAAAGGCATTACAGTAACAGAATATTGATTCATATTCAATCAGCGCTGCCTAGTTTGACTGTTTGATTGGAGTTCGCGAGTGATTGACAGCTGCTCAGAGACGGCAAGGCTCCAGCTCGGCTCTGATTGGTTGTTTTCCTCCGGTCTGTTAAATCTTGCAGATGCCATTGGGAGCACTGGAGGACACAGAAACACATGATTTTTTTCAGATTACCTGTCTCATGCACTACTGTCAGGATATAGTGACAGTTTTATAAAAATAACTTTTTTTAATCACATTTGTTCCAATTCTACCTACTTCTGCTTTAAATCAATGCTTTGTGAGAAGTACCAACCATCTGCAGTACTGCAACATTAATGTCATTAGCACACCCAATACGTGTGGTTAGAGGTGTACATATTAAAAGGCATGGGTGGCTGTTGTGGTGACCGTGCATGTTAATGTGGACTATAAATCCTCCCTCCTCCTCTTCACGCAGCCTTACAAACATGGGACTCGGAATTCACTTGCATGGATGCAATTATCTTGCACCAGGCTCCTTGGAAAGAAGCCATTGTTATTCCCCTCAACATAAATCTTATTCAATACAACCTATGCAAAGACGTTTAATGCACAAATTTACACTTATCTGCTCATTTAAAAAAAAAAAAAAAGAAAAAAGAAAAGCGTATGCATTTCTTTTAAGTTTCCATTTGTCACTTTGGATCACCGGAGTCGTAAAAAAACTGCACAGTATTCATTCATCCTGCTGTTTTCCCTTGAATTATTAAAGACAGGCAAGACTGTTCTGCTATGCTCATTCCCAGATATAATAGTGGCATGAATAATGGAATTATTTCACATGAGAGAGTTCACATGTTGTCAATTGTTGCAGCAGAGTGAGCACGTAACATGACATACTCCGCATGATAATTGACCTGAAAGGACACGCAGTTAAACGCGATTATCCTTTTACTGCGTCTACGTGTTGATGCTCAAACAAACGTGCGTGCAAATTGTGTTTACGGACCAGATAGCGGCGTTTTACATGACGATGATTGAAAGGGAGACCTTGTTGAGATACACTGAATTAACAAAACATGAGGGTTACATTCATCAAGTTGTCTGATGAAACAAAGAAAATCCCTGTTTGATTGCTCTTTTGTCCATAGCATTACGCCGAAGATGTAAAGAGAAGCAGAGGAGCGACGGGACTTTTTAAGCTTTGAGACAATTGAGATGTGGATTGTGCAAAAAGCATCAAGCAATCCCTATCACTTTGTACTGCCAGCCCGAGCTCAGATTAATGATAATTCACTGTTGCATTCACAGCAAATGCTAACAAGCCAAATGCATTTTCTATTCTGGGAATTGAGGCACTCTGCACACCCACTGACCACCCTGCAGAGTGCGAAATGTCAGCGGAGTTTTCAGGATGCTGTTGGGAAATCGGAAGTTGAACCGTGTTCTTCGCGGCTAATTAGTGCTTGTGCATTCAAACTCTGCCAATTATTAAGCAGCTCCTTTCTGCACCACTGGCCGTGTTTCCTCTGAAGCGGCGCCTTGTTGAGCCATCAACAGTGCATCCTGTCTTCCACCATGTGGCTTGTTGTTCGTCTGCTGTGCTGCAGGCTCACAAGGGATATTGCTTTACCCGGCAGTCTCTGGATTTAGAAAAGTCCAGTTAATACTTAGTCAGTGTTTGCTCATACTGATAGACGGGAGGGAGGGGACGGCATAATGCTTCTAAACTACAGCCTCCAGAACTGAAACAAAGAGCACAAACACTCTGTCACTTTTAAATTCAAATTGAAAGCCCCTCTCAACCTTACCAAAATTAAGATTATTCAAGTGTGCTATTGGTATACTTCTTTTGAACTTAAAATAAGAGAGTATACTTTCAGTTTACTTTTTATGTGCTTATCAGAAATATACTTAGAGTATACTTTTATCATACTCATAGTGACAAGTATACTTTAAAGTCCAAGTATACTTGGCTTATACTGACAAGTATACGGTAAAGTCTAAGTATACTTGGCTTATAATGACAAGTATACGGTAAAGTGTAAGTATACTTGGCTTATACCGACAAATATACGGAAAAGTCTAAGTATACCTGTCTTATACTGGCAAGTATACAGAAAAGTCTAAGTATACTTGACCTATACTGACAAGTATACAGAAAAGTCTAAGTATACCTGGCTTATACTGGCAAGTATACAGAAAAGTCTAAGTATACTTGACCTATACTGACAAGTATACAGAAAAGTCTAAGTATACCTGGCTTAGACTGGCAAGTATACAGAAAAGTCTAAGTATATTTGGCTTATAGGCCTACTTACTTAATCTTTTGATCAAGATATAAGACAAGTATAATTAAGTGTTCTTGCCTTGTAGGCCTACAGAAAAGAATACTTGGCTTGTAGTTGTGTTTACTAGAGTAGCCTATTAAAGTATGTGAGAGTTTGTAAAAGGATGTTTTGATATGAATTTACTTCAATTCATCATGTTATTGGATTATCCGGTCACTGTAGAGGCAAACGAGAATAACACATTTTATAAATTTTTTAAATCTCATCACAAATCATCAAGTCAAATAGCAAAAGTACCATGTCTCTTTATGTAATACTAAAATCATTGGCTAAGTACTATAGGTTAAAGTATACTTTCATGAATTAAAAAGCAGAGATTCTCACAAGTCATTTTTTGCAAGTCCAAGTCAAGTTTTAAATCCTGATATGCTCCTTGTTACATAGATACGATGGCAATTTTTCACATGTCGGGCTCATGTCTGAATAAACACCCAAGACATTTTACGTAAAGGTCGTGACAGAAATCTTATTAGCTCAGACCTCATGACATTTCTGTGACACTCTCAACATGGCACTGTCGGCACACGTCTGAATCAAATGCCGTCAGATTAGCAATGGATCAAATGACTGTGTATAATGTGAAATATGTCACTCATAGTGACAAACCCACAGAAAATTATCACCCAACTGTGCAGTTCGTCTAAGCTATCCGGGGCACTTTAGTGTCTTTTTGAATTATTTCTATTCTACTGAAATGGCTTGTGTTGAACAATACAATTTTATAAATACAATACACGTTTTCAGTTCAAAATGGCGTCAATGGCTGTTGTCAAAAAAAACACTGGAGTTTCGTCTCTTTGCTTCTATACTCTTTGCCTTTGCAAAGGTAGTTCTCAAGTTGTAGGCGGTAGTATACTCCAATGAGACTACATGTGCAACGTATCCTCATACAACGGTTTGTATGTTATCTTATGAAAAGTTATTCCCCATTTTTTGTGCGTTTTCCTACAAATGTTCAGCAACACGTGTCCGCTCGTTACTTGCAAACAGTCTTTTCAAAATAAAACTTCCGTCTTCACAGGGAACAACTTTTATGTAACAAAACTACTTAGTTAGGTTTAGGAAAAGATCGTGGTTTGGGTTAAAATAACTATGGAAGTGGAGTAACTTAAAGTATGGAAGTAATGTGACAAATAAATCAACGTTGACTTCTAGTTTCACACAAGGTACGAACACCGGC
This sequence comes from Hozukius guyotensis, assembly GCA_916700995.1. Taxonomy (NCBI): domain Eukaryota; kingdom Metazoa; phylum Chordata; class Actinopteri; order Perciformes; family Sebastidae; genus Hozukius; species Hozukius guyotensis. Next base: position 10,743 of record CAKALU010062176.1, read on the forward strand.
CTCCTGGGCAAAAGTCTAATATTTTATTACAAACGGTGTATGAGAACAGCCTGGCCTGTAACGTAGGAAGGGGAGCCAAATGTGAATGGCTTGTTGAATCACATGTTTTTTGATCTAGCCCACAAAAAACTGACTGGGGTTGTCTTATTTCACAGTTTGTTGGTTGGTAGGCATTCCAGATACCCAAATGTATGTACACAAGCACTAAAAAAGTGAGTTCTTCATGACATGTCCCCTTTTAAGATGCAGCAGGCAGCTGTATTCTGCAAAAAAAGCTCTAAAAGCCCAACTGTACACTCCTTGTCCAGCACCAAATGTACAATAAGATGTTAACAACAAGCTGGTGAACATACTGAAGCATTTTGCAGCTAAAGAGCCAGATATTTCCCTCAGGACTTGGTGGAGGTAAAAACAGAGCTAAAAGGAGAGTGAATATTGGACTTTCAGGTAGATGCAATCACGACTACCAATTAATGTTAATGTCGCACATCCCTCAAGTGGTCAAAATAATCAATTAAGATTTATGTCTTGTCATTTTATGCTCACGCTGGTGATTAAGGCTTCAACAGCAAAATATGTTTTGAAATCCATCGCTGATGCAGCCTTTTAGAGAGCAGAAAACATGCACCAAGTAAGAATTATCTCCAAATTATCTCGTAGCGCCACGTAAACTAACAATGTTATTATACTCTCTCTCTCAAAGCCAGAGACAAGTATGTGTCAAACTTGTGATGTCATCAAACAGGGCAATTTAAGACTCTTATTAGGGGTGCTCAAGCACATCTAAATTTCATCTCAGTACACCCAAAATCTAATTATCAAACCCTCTGAGACATCGACATTATTGTCTTTAAGAGGCTGTAGCGAACTCAGTATTAACGCTAGAGTGAAGATATATTGTAATCATATGAAACTAGAAAACCTTAGGAATCAATGCCATGTTAGCTTATCGAGAAGGAGGTTAAATAACGCTCCAAAGTTAGGCTACATTTTGGCGAGGAAAAACTGGCATGGCACCTTTCAAAGGGGTCCCTTGACCTCCGACCTTAAGATATCTGAATAAAAATGGGTTCTATGGGTACCCACGAGTCTCCCCTTTACAGACACACCCACTTTTTGATAATCACATGCAGTTGGAGCAAAATCATGCAGTTGTATGCATGCAGTATAAATGTGTTATTTTCGCCTATTCTAAAATGGTGTATTTGAATATTTCTGCATACTGGGGTCCCTTAACAGTCTTGGAATTGCATAAATTGGGTATCACTTGAAAGCTGAGACTCATGTGGATTAAATGTGCCCAACTGTATTCATGTGTGATGAAGTTAGTCCCCATCGTAGCCATTTCATATTCATATCATAGACCATTTTTTGAAACTTGTTGTCACTGTATAAAATGACCTAAAAAGCACCACAGAGCCTTACTGCATTATTCCATCATATTTTTGTTAATATTTTTGAATTGTCACCTGGTACCTGATTTCTGTGTTATCCTGTACATAAATAAAGACATTTCCAACATTACTTGATGCAGAAAAGGCAAAAATTGGTGCAGAAAAATTCACCAGAATGCAGGAAATGAAGGACCCCCAGATCCCCCATTTAATATGTCTCCATGTGCCCGCCCCCCCTCCCCCAATGTTGAAACTAAATCTACAACCATGACTGTATGGCACATTCTCATTGGGGCAAAAAGACCTAAAAGTCTGATCCTACAATCGCCCCCTGTCATCAAGTATAGTATGGAGCTGCTCCATAGAAAATGAATGGGAGACTGATTTCGTGCACCCACAGAATGTTTGTTTTGTTTTTCATACCGAAATGACCTTTATTCTGTTGTAGTGTTGTCAGTTGTGAAAGAAAAAATGTGCCCATATACGCAGAACATTCCCCTGGGTGCTCTCAGAGTCATCTAGAACATCTCTCCCAATTCATTGTCTATGTAGCAGCTCCACACTTTATACCCTATGACATCACAAGTTAGAGTTTTAGCACTCTTGTTTTTGGATTTGGGAGAGAGTTGTTCATGTTTACTAATATTTTTTGGACTGTCTTAGGCCATCGGAATAAAATGTATGAATTTTAAAAATAGGCGTAGTTCCCCTTTAAAGGTGCTAAATGTGAGCATTCCTATTGTCTCTGCACAGCTCTCAACATAGTGAAGGCTGAGCCAGGCGGCTCGCAGCTAAAAGGGCTAACAGTGCTAACATTGAAAACAACGGCAACACCGCTAACAGAGCTAAAAGTGTTTA